>VDFB02356809.1:0-15950 GCA_007258455.2 Sequoia sempervirens
ATTAGGGTGGTCAAGATTCTAATTGTGGACCAAATCTAGAAGAAGAAAATTTTGTCAGAAAGTAGAAAAGAGGTTCTAGTAAGTACAAAGGAAAATTAAATTTCAAATGTTTCAAATGTAAGAATACTAATAATGTTGATCAAAAGTATGGAAAGAATCCTTTTGAGAAAATATTTAAAGGATAGAGAAAGCATAAATTTTTTTATTGTAATGAAGAAGAAGAAGAATATTCTATAGAAGACAATAATGAAGATGCATATAGTGATGAAAATTGGAAAGTATTTATGGCTTTTGAAACTACTGGTGGTGATATTAAAATGAGTTTTTGAGAAAAGGGTGAAGAAGAAGTAGATCTTATGGAGAAGTTTTTATGAGCAAGAGAGGAGATCAAGAAACTTAATATTAGAATTCCAGAAGAGTAAGAACCAAAGAGAAGTTACCAAAAGATCTAAAGGTTACAAAAAAGATGATTGTTGGTTTGAAGATTTAGGTAGAAGAAGAAAAAGGAGTTGAAGAAGTGTTGATATAGAAGTTTTCAAAAAAAGAAAAGGGTTGTGAAAAGCTTGAGGTAGAGATTGTTGTAGCAAAAAGGAGCTTGAGAAAACAAACCACTAGCTATAGTTGAAGTTCAATAAAACTATTGAAACCATAGATTAGATACTGAAAGGTCAAAAAGTTTTGCATGAAAAAACTTGTGTTAGTTTTGATGATCAAAAGAAAAAGGTGAAAAAATAGTCAAAGAAGTGTACTAAGGAAAGTCTTGAAGTGATTGGTTTTGACAGTTCAAAATCATAGAGGACATCAATAAGTAATGGAAGCATGACTTAGAATGATGGTACTAATACATTTGACTGCAAAATTCGATGAAACTATCCAACGAAATATGTAAAATTCGATGTTCGTCAGGTGCTTGTAAAATTTGATGTGTAATTTCCAATTTCTTGAAAGTTTATCCCCGACGTTCATCAAAATTTTGACGAACCTGGGGGCTCATCGAAATGTCGGCTATCATTTTCATCGAATTTTTGACAAACATGAAAAATAGAAAAAAAAAAAAATAGTGGCCAACATAAAGAAAAGTGAGTTTGTCGATTTATTGGGCGCATGTTGTTTTGCTCTATCAGACAGCTTGTAGGAACAAGGACTCCATTTTCTTGGGAAAAATTAGGAAAACAAAGATTCTCAAAGTTGAGGGTAGTCATTGTCTTTTGGAGAATCTGGGCCAGAAGTCAGATTTAGAGTTCTAGGTTTGAAAATCATATTTTAAAGCAACATCTCATCGAGATTTCATTTTTAAAGGTTTAGGGTTTTGAGAATTTGATGTTCAGATTTTGTTGTGTGGAATCACCATAAGATCACAACCAAGGAACAGATTCTTGTGACTATAATTATGTGATCCACAACTCTATTGGTCATGTGGCACAGTTGTGCTATAACAAATACAAGATGCATTCATGTGTGACCCAAGTTTAATGTGGCTATGTTGTGATAGAAATGGAGGTACTCATATAATGTAGTTAATTCAGGTTGTATAATGTAGGTGTCAATCATCATTGGGTGCATTCAGGTTGTCTCAAGTTTAATAGGTTAGGATGTAATTATAGCATGATCGAAGAGTGATTACCTCTTGCTGCAATAAAGAGCCTATAACTCTGGTTGATATGCAGAGTGGTTGTGTTATATCAATTATGTAGTGCATTCAAGCACAATCCATGTTTAATGGGCTATTCTAGAGAGTGATCAAGATTTTCTAAACCTTATGAATGTTACTTGAAATATATTTGCATAATCTCAAATTCATTCAAAGGATTTTGAAGTATCAATGTATCCTATATAGGGTTTAGAATGATTTATTTTAATTAAAAAAATAAATAAATGATGTATTTCCCTATAACTAGATAATGTGGAGATCTCCTAAATCTTCCCCAGCACACTATCCTCTTTGGCACTGTATTCATTACTCCATGTACAAGGCTTTTGCATGTGACATATTTAATATCTTCATGACCGTGGCTTTTAAATAGATCTCAGTCTTTTCTTTAATCATTTTCATGATAACCCTTGAGTTCCATAATCCACCTTCAATCTCTTCTAAGAACGTTGTCTTAAGCTAGACTGCATAGTATGCATATAAAGCAAGTCCTTCATACCTGCCATTGTTCCAAACCATCACTCACTACCTTGCTTAAAATGTTGCCTCCATAAGCACAATAGCATGTTTTAAAATCATGGTTGCCAGTGATTGACCATTAAGGTCACCACTTTCATCATGAAGATACAATGAGATTTTTGTCTTCAAACTCAAGGAATTATGGAAGATAACATTGTGAATTGTTTTTTGTGTACGATTCAATTTTCTTGCACATTTATTGCTTTTCTAACTTCTGTTAAGACTGGGTATTGCACCCTCAGCTGCAATCTTAAACAACTCACTCACTATCACTTGAAGATTCCTTTCATGAGCATCCTTCTATAAAATCAAACTATGCCCTATAGACTACCTACTTACTATAGGGGACTCATTGTATCATGGTATTGTAGTTCTTAAGATCCTTCAACCTTATTGACACTACTTCACAGTCCACAAGGTATTATTCACTATTCTCCCATCTTTGATGAGTCTCAAAACACTGCTCAAACATGCAATCCACTACCTCCATTATACATTAATGGCTAAGAAGAAACATTGAACCTATGATTACCATCAAGCATTTCCATTTGGATAGTCATTCCCTGATTGCATTTTTCTTCTCTAACACTACCAAAAGCATTTGAAAAACCCTTAAGGTCAGCAAGGGGGTAAGGAAACTCCCTATTAAAATCTCCACTTTACTATGCAAGGTTTGATTTTTATTATCTTGTCACTGCTCAGCCTCTTTTTGATTGTCACACCTCAAGTGACTTTCATTTTTCTTACCATAGAGTGTGTTTACAAATGTCACTAAGCTACATATGTGCTTGTTATTACTACAATCTTTAGATTGCAAGATTTTGTTATTACCTGGCATAACATCTCAAATCTCTTCTAGGGGCATTAGTAACCTCAATTAAACTGGGCTATAGTTATTGTTTATGTTTCTATGGAGGCCTAGGCCTAAAATTCTAATCATGCTCTGCACTAATACTTATTATTTTTTATTAGGGCTCTCTCAATGTTGAGGGCCCTAGGGATAAGCTCGTCATAAGAAGTGACACATTGCATCTTTAACTAAAAGGATAAATCCATATTGACATTAGTAATGATGATTCCGACTTGTTGCTCCTTAGGAATGGGTAACTTTCTCTTACTAACTTGCTACCTCCATTGTTGTAGGAAGTTTATGATCAAGTTCAATATTATGATTTTAGGAGTCTTAACGGTTGGAAATCATATTAAAATCAGAATTTAATAAGTTTTGGAATTAGCATTTGAAAGTGTTTTTTGGGGTCATTAACTTCAGACTATCTTCTCTTTTACAGGGGTGGTTGCATGCCAAATTTTTTTGGTGTAAAATATTAGAATTATTAGATTATGTTACCTGTCTATGAATAAAAATTATTGGAGTGTGAGTTTGATATTTTTTGAAGATCTAAATAGTCAAGCTTGGTAAAAAAAAATCATGTCAGATAATATTAGTCCAAAACAAAATGAAGAGACACTTGATAGATTGTGGGTTAGATTGAAAAGAAAGAGTGATGAGAAATGTTATTGTTCTTGCAATAATTGCAAGGGCTTAAAGATGAGACAACTTTTAATCACAACAGCTGAGAAACATTGTAGGCAGCATGGTCACGTTGAAGGGGGGCATGATTATCGTCCATTGGTAAGTTGTTCATTATATGTGTTTATATTAATTGAATTTGTAAATGTTTATATCATTTTAACATTATATATATATATATATATATATATAATCACTTGATCATGATCATAGTTTATTTGTGTCAATCATTATTATAAAGGTTGGCCACCCTAGGGCAGATGATATGGGTTATCATGGCCTGGAGAATGTGGTTTTGCAAGCGGACGAACATGGAGCTGTGAATATCAAAGATGAAGTTAATAATCCTATGGAAGAAGATGATCATATGCCAGAAAACACAGTTGAAGATAGTGGTATGAATACATTGATCCATGACACATTTAGTGGCAGAGCTGATCATGATGATCAAGATGACTTTGATCATGTTCATGATTTACCTATACTTGAGAAGGCATATGAGCCCCTTTATGAAGGCTCCGAAACAACTCTTCTCTCTGCTATATTGTTGATGTTGAACTTGAAGGTTATGAATGGTTTATCAAACATACCAATCTCACAGATGTTAAGGTATGTCATATATGTCATCTTTTTTCATCTATTTTAATTGTTGTTAGTTCATCACTAGTAAATAAAGGATGAAATATGTACCATAAATATTTTTTAAATGACCAAATTATTTTTTGTTGTAGATTGATTGGTGAATTTTTGTTACCACCATCAAATATTTTACCTCGCTCATACCAAGATTTATGTGCCATTATGAAAGATATCAGAATGGAGTATCAAACAATAGATGCATGTCCCAATGATCATATTATATATCATAAATAACAGGAATTTGCAACAGAATGCCCAGAATGTCATATCAGTAGATATCGAACAGATCAACTAACAAAAAAGGTGTCTCACAAGGCTCTTCGTTATATTCCTATTATTCCACGTATGCAACGATTATTTAGGTGCGAAAGCTTAGCACAATTTATGGATTACCATGCACAAAATAGGCGGAGATGACATTCTTTGAATGCTTGTGGATAGTTCTACATTTAGTGACATGGAGGAAAAATGGCCATACTTTAAAGAAGAACCTCGTAATCTTAGGCTTTCAGTGGGAGTGGACGGTGTCAATCCATTTGGAGAGCTGAGATCTATTTACTCAATGTGGCCTGTTTTGTTATCAACAATAACATTCGTTCATGGATGTCAATAAAGAGGGAGCACATAATGTTGTCAATGATTGTTCCAGGTATTTGTTTACATAAATTTTCTTTAACGTAGTAGCATCTCATTTTCTTATTTGTTGCATAATGACTTATATTTTTTTCATTCAATAGTCATGTACATTAATTTATATATATTGCAGTAAAATGGTTATAATAATTATGTAATGTTTATGTTGATTCAACTAGGTAAGTACCAAGTTAAAGATATGAATGTATATATTGAGCCTCTTATCGACAAGTTACTAAAGTTATGGAATGGTGTCACTATGTATGGCGTCTCTAGACCCATAGGACAAAGATAATTTCAATTCCATGCAATGTTTATATGGACACTCCAGATGCCCTGTGGCCACATTTTTGTGGTATGTTATAACGCTCGGACCAGACTTTCTAATAATATTTAATCTACTAGATATCATGCATGTTTTTAAAATAATCTATTTAATATATATAATGAAAAAAATTGACATATTTAATCCAATTATATATCATCTTGCAGGTCTTCAAACAAAGGGAAAATTTGCATGTCCAATTTGTGGTCCAAAGATGAAATCTTGTCGTTCAACAAGTTTAGGAAAGCAGGTGTTTGATGAGAATAGGCACTTACTCCATAGAAATCATAAGTATCGAACTACTGAAAAACATATTTTCAATGGGAAAGAGGAGACTAGATCAAAACCACGAAGAATGTCACCTCACCTATAGAAGTTGGAATATAATAGAATTAATCGTCAAGGTTATACATTGGATCAAATTGTTTATCTATCATATATATATGATATGTTTTTAATTTATATTTTTATATTGTGTTGTGTTTACTCATGTTGTAATTGACAATGATTGTAGTTGTTACTTTGTTTAACTTATATGCTTCATGAAGGTCGTCAAGGAATTAATGGCTAGCTTCCACAGGGACTAAAAAGTTATCCCACACAATTTAGTAGGCTTCCCTACTATGAGCAGCTACAAATTGTGCATTTGTTTGATACAATGTATATTGGAAAAAATATAACAGAAACGTTATAAAAAATATTGGATGGAAGGCATGACAAAGAAAAAATTGTCAAAATTTGTACTGACATTCAGGAAGCCAATCATGCAATGAAAAATGTCATTCAATTAAATAGCGATGGAGACCAAATTAATATAAGTTCCCTTCCTTGGTTGTTAACAGAGCAGCAAAGCAATGCTATAAAAGAAGTCATATAAAAATTGATTTCCCACAAGATTTGGTCAACATAAACAATATAATAACAAAAGAAAGGTGAATATGGGTCGTGATGAAAAATACATTTGGCATACCTCTCACATTAAGGTAATTATTTTGGTATATTATATATATATACCGTATAATGCATGTACTTTTCAGTGCATTGTGTTTACTACTTTTGGAAAAATAATGAAAAGATCATTTTATAATTGTTGCAGTATGTTCTACCTCTATGTCTCCCAGACATCTTTGACAACAATGTCAAACAAGCTATATATGATCTTGGAAAAAACATGAGGTAAGTAGCAAGATTTTGTTCATTGTATACATCTTATAATTCAAGCATTTGTTTTACTTGTTATGTAATATACTGTATATTTTTGTTAAATCTCGTTAATATATTTGCACCTTGAATCATTTGTAGATGGCTATCATCTAAAGAAATCCATAAAGAAGATATAAATTATTGGAAGAGAAAAATTCCTCGTCTAATGGGTGAAATGCAAAAGTGTCTACCTTCAAAAATTTTCAATGCACAAGAACACTACCTTATACACCAAGTTGAGGAGATTGAATTGTGTGGACCTATACACACAAGGTCAATGTGGATGGTTGAGAGGCACTTAAAATTTTTGAAGGCTTTGGTTAGAAAAATAGCACATCTTGAGGGTTCTATGGTGGAGGGATATATGGTATACCAGACCATGGTGTACATTAGTGAATATCTTCCTAAGTTTGTAGCAAAGATCCCTGTAGATCGCATTTGGGATCCCAACTCCATTAACAAATTTGAAGGGGAGTACCTGTTGGGGAAAGGTAGATTGAGGAAAGTGAGAGGTAATTATAAGATGGTCATGGAGATTAATTGGAATACATTTTAAGATATGGTTTTATGTATATTGTAATTTATTTAATTTTTAATCTTCAATATACATCAATTATAAATTAAGGTCAGATACTATGGCATTTTAACTAATTATACATCGCTTTGTCACTCTAATTTTTTGGTACAATCGGTCGAGAGTGGATGGCACTACATTTTGTATAGTCGCCAACAACCTTGATTGGATGACGGTATGGATTGAACGATGTCAACAATCTGGTCGCGCATTAACATGGGAAGGTGTGGCTTCATTGGTTAAAGAAGCTCATCGTAATGAAGATTCCAATGTTACACCAAAGGAAATTGATTTAGCATATGGTTTGAGAGATAAACAGGTACGTATAAATATATTAATCACCCATATTATTTAATTATTTTCAATTATATTGATGTATATATATGTTGAGATTGTTTTCATTGCATACATTCACCCAAGAATAAATATGTTTATCAACTAACGATATTGGAATAATTTTTACATGTTTGACATATTGTAGGTGAAACACCACAAGGCTATGTGGTGCAATGGTCATAAATTTCCCAAATCAAATGTTGGATGAAAATGAAGAAAACTCTAGATTCTAGTATAATCGGCATTTCTTCAGACTAATGTTTCATCTAGGGTAACATACATCCTAAAAAGTCTCATAAAATTGGATACTATGGATTTTTGGATGATATACTTGAGTGTGACTTTAAGTCCTTCAAATTAATTATGTTCGTCGTCCTATGGTATAGGCTATGATTGAATGAAAATGATCCTGAGAGAACTGTTATTGAACATGATAATGGATTTACCATGGTTAATACAAGGTTGATCACGTGAGCTGAAAATGAGCCTTATGTTCTTCCAAGCCAATGTGAGCAGGTATTTTACTCAGAGGTTCCATGTAAACCGGGTTGGTCATTTGTTGTTAGACATGATCCAAGAGGAAGGCCAGTAAAGTATAATGTGGTGGAAGAAGAAGATACCGAAGAACTAGAAGATGATATAGATGATGATCAGGATCAACAGTTAATTGATGATGTCCCTGACGAAGATGTTGAAGAGGAGGAACTAGATCATGATGATATAGGAGTTAATGTTCATGAGGATGATATCTGTGTGGATGATGACATTATCAAAACTGATATCAATGATGATGATGATGATATGACCATTCCTTACAATGTTGAATCTAGATCGGATGATACAGACAAAGAGTTGGATGAAGAAGAAGATCAATGACATTAAAATGTATAAGTTATGCTATTATATTATCTATTTGATATTAATTTCTTGATAGAATTATATTTGACTTATGTGGTTACATAATTAATTCATGATATTTTTAATTTTTTATGCCATTACATATTTAATTTAATGATGTACTTTTTAATGTTTGAAAGGTCAAAAAAAAAACATTTCAGTAGTGATGTTAACAACCTTGAAATTAGTGTGTTTTATGTTTCATGTGATCATGAAAGATTAAAAAGTCAGTTGTAGAGGTAGTTGTTTAGTGGTTGACGTGTATGTTGGTTCTTTTTACAATGTAACTAGGTTTGTCTTCTAATCTACCTATGGAATTGCCAATCCCAATCGAAGGCAGGTCGAAAGACCTAGACCAACTCACGAGGACTTTAAAAACCTCCTACACTTCGGGCTCTACAAGACTCGAGAGGGTGATCCCTTAATGTGTTTACAACCTATGCACCCTTATTATAAACAACATTAACAATAACATATGATCTCACTTAATAGCTCAACACAATAAGATAATATCAACTAGAATTGGCTGTTCATAGACAATATCAACTATCTGGAGTGTGAGATAACTAAACACAATCCATTGTATAAGATAGTCAATGATTTGAAATTTGTAGCAAGCTCTAAGCAAAGATAAGAAAATACTGAACTACATTAATAATTACAACTTAGATCAGTGCCACATATCCATTGTTGGAGTCAAATTCATAAGCATCTATAGGTTATTTAATACATCACATATAAGATCCCTGACAATATTGCATTACAATTTCATCAGTATACATTCTAACCTAGGACTACTTATGGAATCCTTATACATCACATATCTGCGTATAATCTCATTCAAGCATTTTAATTAATTCCTTGAATTAAAGCTAAAATAGAATCATACACACCACAACAGTGAGATGGATAAAACAACCCTTAGTTATTTTATTCAAAGTTCAGATATGCATGTACAATGGAGAGACATGAGCCCCACTTTTCATTTCAACTCAAATGCTAGTAATCGTTATACAAACATTAAATCTCTATGAACTCAAACCCTGCTACATAATGACTCAAAACCTAAATTGCATTTCTCTAAAACCATTGGACTTTATAATTCACTGCAACTTCAAATCTAGATCGACAAAAAATTATTCTAACTCTTGCTAACCCATACTTTTTGGCCTTGAAATCCTTCTATAGAAAATGAAGGGCTAAAACACACCAGCCGTAAAGTACACTGGCCACCACCAATTGGAGAACCTAGCATATTCCAAAATTTGTTACAATAGCCACCACCTTGGAAAATATTCTTCTGTTCAAAATTGTTACAAATAACAATCATCCTAGAGCATATTCCCTCATTCATCATGTCACTGTGAGGAAGGTTGATGCACAACAAAACCACACCTAAACCAAATACCAAGAAAGTCATCCATACAAAACTGAAACATCAGAATCCAACATCTCGATTTACACCTACGCAGAGTTCTCCACTCTTTTTACTCATCATCAAATAAATACTTAGCCACCCACCTATGGTACTCTTCATCGGGCCATACCAGTCTAATCACCTCATTTACCTTTGTACTATAAGGCATATACTTTACCGCTACCTGATTAGCATCTCTTTCAAAAGATTCCAAAAATGAGCCGGTACCAATAATCTTATCCATACAATTTTCCAACAAATCATAATCTGAGTCATCAAAAATTATTTTAATTTGATTATTGATGACTTTACTTGCTTGATCTTGCCATTGTTGGAGTGTTCTGATTTCCCCCTACTCATCAGTTATATCAGATAATAGTGTGTTACCCCAATCTTTGAAGTTCTTTACCAATTCCCTAATCTTCCTACTTAGATCATCTGGTAAGGTCTGAAAACCTTGCAATGATTTAACTAATATATAAATAGGCTTCAATGATTGGGGCCTGTTATTTACATCAAAGCTTGAGGATTTATTCATAACATCTAGATCATTTGCCCTAGGGATCCAATTTTGAATTATTGGAATCACTATCCCCTGATCCCTATCAATATTCTTTATTGCTTCAAATAGCAAAGAATACAAAGAATGTATAGAGGGCAGTTTATTATCCACTTTTTCATTTAAATGCTCCAAAACAATAGTAACAATTTCTTTTTCTTTTGAAAGAAAACCATCCTCTTTTACCCTTAGTGATGTCTTTAATTGATCAATGTTTTGCATGAGCTGCCTCTTTCTTGGATCAACAAAGCACTTTTTTTCTTCATCAACTTGTTCTAGAGGAGGGGTAAGAGTAGGATTTTGAATGGGAGACCCTGGTGTAGAAACATTTGGAGAAGCAGGAGGCATTGACCTTGCTGTGGGAGGTGATGTGCTGGTTCTTGGAGCATTAGATGTTTCCCCAGTATGTCTATACTTGAACCTTTCTACTTCAGTTTGCAGCTCAACATTCCTCTATTGCATTTTACTATATTATTCAATTAAAATGTTATACTTCTCCATTAGGCTCTTTCTTTCAGCCTCCTCCCTTTCAACAGTCTTTTGGGCCAACTTGGCCACATTCACAGTTAAACTAGTGGCTTTAGTTGTTGTAGTCTCTGAAGCCCTCTTTATTATTAATCCTCCTTTGAAATTTGGATTAATATCAGTAATGTTTGGTTTTCTTCCTTGTGGAGCCAATGCCCAAATTGCCAAGGTCTCATATTCTTCACTGAAGGTAGAGTTTTGTAATGCTTCCTTAACTTCTTTTTCAGAATCCTGAAAAAGATTATTGGACTTTATAATGGCATTGAAAGCCACTATATCTGTGATGTCCCATTCAGGAAAAATCAAAACACCAACCTGATTCACTAGTTGTCTTCCTTCTTCAGGAGTGATGTTTTTGAACTCTTCCATTAGTTCAACTTTCACTTCTTCATCATTCTCCTGATCTAACATGTCAGGCCTTAGTTCTCTTCTCTCCTTGCATTTATTTTGATATTCCTCAAATTACATCCTCCATGTCAATTGCAAGAATACATTGTCTTTACAAATGCATTGTCATCTAAGAACTCCTTGCAAGCCTCCATTCGTGCATCCTGCACACTCTTACCCTTCATATCCAAATCAGATAGAACCAATTCAACTGACCTAGGAGGGGATGGCATACCAACCTACATGTATTGATTAGTAACAATAATTTCATCTGTGAGATCCTTAGGTAGGTGATCAATTATTTTCCTCTTAGGGCTTGGCTCAGGTGGTGGTGATGGGGGATTGCGCTCTGGTGAAGATTTTAATTCAATGAATTTGACACCCCCAAGTACTTTGAATTTTTGGTCTGGTCATGAAGGTGCCTTCATTATTTTCTTCCCTTTTCTGTTTACTTCTTCCTCATCACTGCCAGTATCCCTTTTCCTCCTATAGATGGGCCGCCTTTCTGTAGGCTGATATACTGGCCTTGTTTCAAGTGGCATATCACTTTGTCCTTGCATATCCATACTTAGCCTTAAATTTATCTTTTTGGTTGTCAAGGTGTCCATTATCTCCTTGAAATTCTTCATTAAAAAATCAATTATCTTGTGGTATGGAGTGAATTCCATCAATGGATCATACATCAGATCCATTTCATGCACAATATGTAGTAGCTTACTATAAGCTATCCACTTTTCCTTGTTCAGTTCCTGTCTATTTAAATCCAAATTCATTCATTCGAGATCCTCGAGGGAAATTGAACTCTGTAATGCAAATTTGCCACCTTTTGTCGTTATGCGAAAGAGCAAAGGAAACGCCGGGATCATGTTGTCACCTTGGACCAAATCTCAATGGTAATCAACAAAGAATTTGTCAAAATGTGTCCAACCTCCCTTTAAAAATGAAGTCGAGGACACTACTTGCGTATAATGGGGGAATAATGTTCCCTTCCTTTCGATTAAGTTATCTTCATGAATTACACCCCATTTGCCACATAACTTCTGCAAACCCTAGTCTTGGTGGCACATTGTATGGCAGTATGTGAGGGGTTCCTTGAAATCCATATATTCTCAGGACAGTGCTGACTGGATATGGGATAATGTTACCCCAATTATGTAAAACCCTCAATTCTAGTTTCCTCTCCTTCGGCCTAAGGAAATCATGCACTTCCTCAGGGATCCTAGGTACATTTACCATCAATCTAGCCCTCAATCTTGTACCAAAACAATTATCAAATTGCACATAACTGGTTCTTTCCTTATTACAGGACAAATCTGCAGCCCATATCTTTACTAGCAATCTTTCTCCATTAACTGATTTTCTTAAGTTCATCTTCTCAGCAAAGAAATCAACATTCCTAAACAAGAACATATGCATCAACATGGAATTCTAAAATAATTGAGTACCAGTATCACCATTCTGTAGCTTCGACAGTCCTTCATCTATCCTCTCCACCAAAAAAGAAGCAAAGTCATATGTTACAAAGAAGTTAGGGTGTTGTATTTGCACCCCCATGAACATGTATGCAATCGACATTACTACACTGGGGCTAAAACCCAAAATTTGACATAGTGAATAGAAAGTTGTCAAGAAAGGCTTTGCAAAACAATTCAATCTAAAGGGTTCCTAGTCACTAGGGCTGATGTAAAATTGTGAACCCCCTACCTTAACCAGATGAGGTGGAAGCAGCTTAACCCTAAAAAGAGATTTGAATTTTGTATACTCCTGCTTCATTTCTTCAAGATTAATAGGAACCAAGTCATCACTTGGCTTACTCAAATCAAAAGTCTGTTGGATAACATCTTTGTTAATTTCTAATAGAACCCCTCCATCATTATCTTTGATTACCCGTGTGATAGGGTCATATCTTTTGGCCACTACTCTAAGTAAGTCCAAATCAGAGAACACATTTAGAACAACCATCTTTCCCATGTTGTACATCCATCCATTTGAAAAAGAATAAGGAAAATCCCTTTGTCCATACCATAATCTGAACATTTCTAAGCCTGTGAGTGGAACCCTAGCATCAACAATGTTGGAATTATTACACACCAACCCCTCCCCTAGGATTTTCCCTCGCATCAACAACAAACCTTTCCTTCTGTCATTTGTTGATAATGGAAATTGATCTAGAAAATCATCATATAATTTTCTTTTCAAATACTCTATGTTGCCAGAGTGTTACTTGGTTGGCGCCATTTTAGACAAACTAGGGCCTCACTACAATGTTACACTTCAAGTGGCTATGACTAAGCAGAGATAGGAAATTACAGAGTAAAAATACCACAATTCCTCACAATTTATGATTAAACATTAGCCCTAACAAAATATTTTAATGAACTCAGTGACAAACATAGCAGACCCCCCCTTCCCAAATTTAGGTGCAGAATGACTGGGAAACAGAGAAAATTAACTCACAACTTTTTTCGCACAAACTACAATTTTTGGCTGCAGCTACTCACAATTCCACCTTTGGCTCTGAAACTATTTTCATGAAATACTTGGATTCTTTGTGATACAAATGAGACGAGTAAATTGATTTTATGTCGATCAAATCCTACAAGTAGATGTCTCATCCGCCATTAAAGCTCACTCGTGGGCTGCACAAAGGGATCCAACCATAATTTGATACATATTTAAATTTGAGCCGTTGATCCTTCAGTTTGATCAAATCATCAACGACCATCTTCAAAATAGGCTGACATAATAACTAACACAACAATAAAGGGGCCCACTATGTCATACGCTGCGAAGGAATGCTACGTGGCAGTTGCTCACGATATCGCAATCCTTTGATTTACCATTGCGGGATGGCAGGCACCATCGATCTTTTTACCATAAATCCTGCTCCTTCAAAAATGGTCGTCATCCTTTCCTTTAACTATCGAGCAGGTTTTCCCTTAAAATAATAACATCTGTGTTGAAATAAAACATGCGCATCTTACAAGCACATTAGTAATCCACCCCATAATACATTTAAAACCGGCGAACGCTTTCTTCACTCCTTAGGCTTCATTGGATGAGACACATGGCAGGCACCTATGACATCGCGATCCCAAAATTCCTAATCGTGGGATGGCGGGCATCGTCAATCTTGAAGAGACAGCTCATCAATGGTCACCCATATTTCATCCTTTAGGAGGGGCACGTGGCACCCACCCGTGATATTGTGATCCCTGTAATCCCTGATCGAGGGATAGTGGGCGTCGTTGATCTCATTCCTTTAACACAGTCGCCAGCCATGTTGTTAACCTTCGAGCATCTTTTCCTGCGAGATTATAACATATCCGTTGATTTAGAACCTGTGCATCTCGAGAACACTTTAGTAATCCACCCCTTAATACATTTAAAGTCGGCTAGTGTTTTCTTTACTCTTTAGGCTTCATCGGATGAGACACGTGGCGCCTGCCCATGATTTTGCAATCAACTCAAGCACCATTGCGGGATGGCGGGGAATGGCTCAGATCAAATGGTAGTTGGTTAGCAATAGCTCAAATTTGATCCCCCGGATAGGACACATGGCGCTCGCCCGTGATTTCACAATCCTTCAATTCCCGATCATGAGATGGTGGGCACCATTGATATCTGCAGGAAATAGATAAACGGCAACACTAAATCAACCCTTGCAAAATAAAACATTCATTAAAAGGAGAAGTGGGCATTACTAGGCAGACGACAAATAAAAAAATTATATTTATAGAAGAAAAATAAAATAAATTTACAATTTGTTTTATAATTTCACTTTTAATTTTAAATGTATGTTTCCACTCATTAAGGATTGTATTTTTACAATCACATTTTTATTTTTAGATGTTTGTTTATAAAATATAAAGATGCATTAAAAATATAATAGAAATATTTTTCTTTATATTATATAGTATTCATAACATTAAATTAACATAGAATAATTTCACAATATCACTTAACCAATCAAGAAAAATTTAATCATTACTATGCAAGATTATTCTCACATCAAAATAACAAATAAACATTGAAAATAAATTTATTTTTTTATATTATAACATTCATAACTTAAACCTTTTATACATAATATCAAAGTTAATTATAAAAAACATAAAATTATTTATAAGCAACTTAAACTTTTTAACAATTTAATAAAATATAATTTAATATAATTAAGAAAAATTAAATAAGAATTATAGATAAATTTATGAAATATTGATTTACTTATCAAGAAAAAATCAATGATAAATTTACTTATTATAGATAAATCTACTTACCAATCTATTTTAACCATCAAGAAAAAATTAATCATTAGTGATTGCAACATTATTGGCACATCTTTTAAACTGACAAATAAACATTGAAAACACATTAATTTTTTATATTATAACATTCATAACTTAAACCTTTTTATACACAATGTCAAGTTAACTATAAATTGTATAGAGTTTAGATTTGCTATATCTCTCATATATATACATAGGTAAATTTCAAAATATTTTAAATTATATAATTTCAAAAAAAAATGAATGAATTTATAGAAGATTATTTTTATTAAAGAGATAGAATCTAATCCCAATACTAACATTAATTATAAGTCTAACCATAACCCCAACCCTAAAACTAACACTAATTAACTTCAAACCTAACTCTAATTTTATATCCAACCCTAAACATAACTATGATTCTAAAATTAACATTAATGAAACCCTAATTGAACCATAACCCTAACCCTAATACTAACCCTTGCC
>VDFB02356810.1:0-20864 GCA_007258455.2 Sequoia sempervirens
AAGAAATATCACTTTATTTTTAGTAAAAATTATAATAAAGTTACAAATCCCTTCTTCATAGGAATTTGTTCTTTGATATTACACAACATCATTACAATCAAGCCAATCACGTAGTTCTTATAGACCACAGTCAATCGGAACACTATTACAATGTTCTTTCAACATACAGTACACGTTCAATTGAAACCAATCATTTTTCTTCTTTCAACACAAAAACCCAACCAATCCGTCATTTCAACCATCCTCTACAAGAACCTTTGATCTCCAAGAATATTTTGTTCAAACCAATTCAGTTTGTTTGACTTTCAAAGAAGTTCAACCATCGACATTATCCCACATTGGTGCGGAATATGAACAATCAATAGTTTAAATCCAAAAGCTCGAAGAATTTACGTGTCCATGAGTTAGCCCTTTTATTATTCACTCACTCATACATCTGCGACCTCAATACAAACATTGACATGGCTCCAACAAAGTGAACACCTATCGGCATGTTGCATAATACTCTAACTTCTCAACCACCACACAGAGGTTAGAAATTTCCTGATCCCCACGACAAGCCAATACCACTGTCGTGTAGTCAGAGAAAACTCAAAATTTGTAACCTCCACTGCAAGTTAGAGAATTCTGGAATGTCGTGACAATGAAGGAGATCAACCAGTCGGGAAGTTAAGAAACTTCCAAACTCTATGACAAGGTTATAAAGTTAAAGAAAAAAGTGATGTTGCAACCAACACATTGCCGCCAAGTTAAAAAATTTTAGAACATTGCGACTTAGGTTACAAAGTTAAGAAATCCAGTGATCACCCGACAATGAAGACCAAACAAAGGAAAAGAATGCCAAGTCTTTAACAAATATTCAAGCTAGCAAGTTGAGGCACAATTTTCCAACAATCCAAAGAAAGTAGTGAAAGCTTCTCTGATAGTGATAGAAATGAGATACTCTTTATGGAAATGAAGGTAAGGATGATGAAGATAAAAGAGAAGAAGAAAGAGATTTGAAAGAATATATTGAAGATGGTGAAGAAGAGTATCTTAAGAAGGAACTCCAATTTTCCTATAATAAGATTGAGAAACTCAAGAAAATGAATTTGAAACTAAAGTCACAACTTCATAGTGGAGCTAAATTGAAATCTCAAAGTATCGAAGAATTGGAAAGGATGATCATAGATATGAAGATTCAAATTAAGGGAGAAAAACCAATTGAATAAGTTCTAAGATATTAACCAAAGACAAAGGAATTGGAGTGTGAGAAGTTGGAGCTTGAAATTGTTGCCTTAAGGAAGGAGTTGGAAAAATTGAATAATCAACTAAATCAAAGTATGAAGTTTGAAAAGAGCTCCAAAATTCTAGAAGATATTATAAACTCTCAAAGATTACCTTTATCAAGACAAGTCTTTATTTTGAAGAAAACCAAAATCCAATGAAAGAAGGCTCAAGCTCTAAGGCTACAGAGTTACCAAAGAAGACATGTGAGGAAAGTCTAAAAGTTATGCAAATGTGCTCAAAGGCTCCACCAATGGTGATAGTTCAAAGAAGAGAGAGTAATGTTACTCAGAAAATCAACATTCTTCACAAAAGGCAACATGAAGGTTTCAAGAGACCATTCTCTCAAGGGCAAGCGTAAATGAACAAGTTTCAATATTCATTTTATGGTTATTATTTCTTTTGCAATAAGTTTGTTCATAAGGCAGTAGATTGTAGAGCTCATGCAAGGAGGGATTTGTGTTTCCTAAAGAGAAACTATAATCCATTTGCTCCTCTAATGGACTACAACATCATGTGCTACAAGTGCAAGAATTTTGGTCATACAATGCATTCTTGTAGAAGTGATTTTGTTAAACCTCCAAAACAAAAAAGAAGGATGTTCTTGACAAATCAAAAGATGAATCTACAAAATATTGGAACAAGGAGCTTGAAATGAAAGAAAAAACCATGCTAGTACAAGCAATCCTCCATGTGAAAAATGAAGAAAAACAGTGGTACATTGACAGTGGTTGCTCAAGACACATGATAGGGGATAAAAGTAAGGTCCTCATTTTGAAGCAAATAAATGGAGGCACTGTAAATTTTGGAGATAATGCTATAGTAAGTATCATAGGAAAAGGTACTCTTACTTTTGACAATGGAAAGACAAAGATTAAAAATATATTATATATCAAAGGGTTGAAGCATAATCTTCTAAGTGTGAGTCAATTGTTTGATCAAGAGCACACTCTCATATTTCATCCAAGTGGGCGTGAAATAAAAAAAACAAGAATAGGGAAACTTGTTGCATATGCTAATAGAATCGCAAACCATCTCTATACTCTTATTGAAGTCAAAGGAGAAAAGTGTTGCATGACACAAGAAGATGAGAGTTGGATGTGGCACAAAATAATGGGACATCCAAAATTTGATAATATTGTGAAGATTAGCCATAAGAAAGTTGTAAGGGACATGCCAAGGATAGAA
The DNA here is from genome assembly GCA_007258455.2 of Sequoia sempervirens. Taxonomy (NCBI): domain Eukaryota; kingdom Viridiplantae; phylum Streptophyta; class Pinopsida; order Cupressales; family Cupressaceae; genus Sequoia; species Sequoia sempervirens. The sequence goes on from VDFB02356810.1 coordinate 2,455, forward strand.
AAGTTCTTTAATATGATCTACAAACAATACCAATGTGGAAAGAAAACAAGGTTGAGTTTCAAGTCAAAGGAGTAATCTACATCAAAGCCTTTAGAACTCATACATACTAATTTATGTGGTCCAACAAGGACAAAAATATTATAAGGTGAGAGCTACTTCATGTTATTAATAGATGATTATTCTAGGATGACTTGGATTACCTTCCTAAAAGAAAAATTGGAAGCTCTTGATAAGTTTAAGATATTTAAAGCTTTAGTATAGAATGGAACTGGTTTGAGAATCAAATTCCTAAGATCTGATAGAGGAGAAGAATTCACCTCAAATGAATTTAAATAATTCTGTGAACAACACGAAATAAGAAGACATTATTTAACCACAAGAACTCCATAGAAAAATGGATTTGTTGAGAGAAAAAATAGGATAATCGAAAGAATGGAAAGAGAAATGTTGAATGAGTCTAAGCTTACTAACACCTTCTAGAGTGAAGTGATTCATATAGCATCCTACATTCTAAATCAAGCACAAATCAGGGTGAACAATAATAAAACACCATACAAACTTTGGAAGGGAAGGCCTACATCAATGAAGTATTTTAAAGTATTTTGAAACAAATGTTATATCAAGTGAGATGACAAAGACTTAGGAAATTTTGATTCCAAGCGTGATGAGGGTATCTTTCTTGGATATTAAATATGAGAAGCAAAGCATATAGATGTTATAACAAAAGATTGCACAAAATTGTTGAAAGTGCAAATGTGAGGGTTGATAAAGAAAGACTTCAAAATGAAATAGTACAAGTTGATCATTAGGAAGATAGTATTAAAGAATAATAAGTAGAAGAAGTTGAAAATGGAGAAGTTGAACAAAGAAATCTAAAAACTCCATCAAGACCACCACCTAAGAATCCATCTAGATTTTTTCAAAAGAACCATCTAGAAAATTTGATCATTGGTGACAAAGATACAAAAATCCAAACAAGGAGGAGAGTAGCTAGTTCATCTGAACATGCAAACTTGTTCTTACTCTCTAAAATGGAATCAAAGAATTTTATAGAAGAAAGTGAAGGAAAGCATTGGATAAAGGCTATGGAAGAAGAGATGGATCAAATCAAGAAGAATGAACCTTGGAAACTTGTCCCAAGACCTAAGAATAAAAATTTGATTGGCACTAAGTGGGTATTCAGGAACAAGTTGAATGAGGATGGACAAGTTGTGAGGAACAAGGAAATATTAGTATGCAAGGGATATGTACTCAAATCAAAGGAATTGATTTCAAAGAAAAATTTTCCCATGTTGCTCATATGGAGGCTATAAGAGTGTTCTTGGTATTTGCCTCAAGTTCAAGAATTTCAAAAGTCTATCAAATGGATGTCAAATCAACTTTTCTTAATGGAAACTTCGAGGAAGAAGTGTATATTGAACAACTAGAAGGGTTTCTCCTATCCGAGAATGAGGACTATGTATGTAGGCTAAGAAGGCACTCTATGGGTTGAAACAAGCACCTAGGGCTTGTTACTCAAGATTGGACAAGTAGATCTACAACAACAAGGCTTCAAAAATGGTATTGTTGACAACAATCTATACATTAAAACTAACGTTGATCATCAATTGATTGTTGTAGTTTATGTGGATGACATTAATTTTGGAGGTAGTAATGATGTGTCAAGAGTTTGCAATGAACATACAAAAGGAGTTTGAAATTTTTATGCTTGGTGAGTTGTCTTTCTTTCTCAGGTTGTAAATTTCTCAATTAGATAAGGGGATATTAGTTTCACAAACCAGGTATATTAAAGAAATGTTGAAGAAATTCAGGATAGAGGACTACAATCTAGTGAGTACTCCCATGGTTACATGATGTAAATTAAGCAAGGATGATGAATCTCCTAAGGTGAACTAAACTCTATATAGGTCCATGATTGGAAGTTTGTTATATGTGATAGCAACAATACCAGATATTATGCAAGCAATTAGTTTGGTGACATAATTTCAAGCAACACCAAAGGAAACAAATGTCCTAGTAGTGAAGAGAATATTCAAGTATCTAAAGGGCACTATGGATTTTGGGTTGTGGTATCCAAGAGGTGAAATTTCACCCTCACAACATACATGGATGCAAATTGGGCTAGTAGTATTGATGGCAGAAAAATCACAAGTGGAGGTACATTCTTGCTTGGCCACAATCTTATATCATGGTTAAGTAAGAAATGAGGGTTGGTTTCTTTGCCCACAATAGAAGTGAAATATTTTACAAATTCTTGTTTTATTCAAGTCCTTTGGATGAAGCAAATCTTGAAGAATGTAAATGTTGAGTATGAACACCCCATTTCCATCTTTTGTGATAATGCAAGTGCAAATAACACATCAAAGAACACCATCATGCACTCCAAAATAAATCACATTTTGATCAAATATCATTTTCTAAGAGAGAAAATGGTTGATCAATAGGTGAAGTTAGAGTATATTGGTACAAAGGAATAGATCACAAACATTTTCATGAAGCCACTACCAAAAGAAACTTTTGAGTTCCTAAGGGAGAAATTGGGAGTGATACCACTCTCATCCGATCACTAAGTTCATCAAAAGATGCATATGTTCAGGGGGAGCTACTTGTTGCATTATATTTCAGCCCTATGATACCTTTGTCATTGATGTCAAAGGGGGAGAAGTAGAGTAAGGGGAAGCATCTCAGTCAAGGGGAGCATTTCAATCAAGGGGAGAAGTATGGTCTTGTTGCATTTTAAGATTATCTCTTTACAGGGTTGCCATCAATGAAAAAGGGGAAATTGCTGGAAATATTATTGGCATTGGTGTCAAAGGCTAACCCATGTCTAATTTCCTCCTAAAGGGGTGTTGAATAAAATAAAAATAATATTAAAATTGGGACAACCCCCTCTTGGTGCCACCCTAAACCGGGGGTTATGTAATTTAAATTAAATAATTTTTTTGAGGGCCTTCCAAAGTGGGACGACCCCCTAGAGTGGTGCACCCACATTGGGAAATGAAATTATTATTAAATAATGTTGGGTCGATCCCCTTTGGTGAGTCACCCCTCTTGGGTGAAGAGTCATGAAGGCATGTATAAATAAAAGGGATTCAAAAGCAATCAATTTCAAAGAATATTATGTACATGAAGAGTAGAAATAAAAAACTATTTGCACAGATTTATGACACATTTGTGAGTAGATTTATAGCAACAACTTTGTGAGAAGAAAAAATAAATAAAAGCAAGATCATGGTGTATTTTTGGGAAGAATTATTGAAGACTGTATTCCAAATTTATGAATGGGTGTATGGCAGATTTGTAAGCAATTGAGAGGGCAGATCTAATAAGTTGTAAATAAAATTACTATATTGTTCTTATGGAGGTTGAAGCCTCCTATTTGAGGAGATTGAGAAGTTGGAGCCTCTTATTGGGAGAGATTGGTGTCTCTTGCTAGGTTGGTGTTCAGTGGTGGGGATTGGAGTCTCTAATGGGTTGGTGCTTATGAATATTGTAGATTAATACAATAAATATTTTTTCGTTATTTTCTGTCATAAGGTTTCCACATAAAATTGTGTCTCTTGTGCATGGTCTTAATTGCTAGATCTTGCATGAATAGTATTTCTAGGGATAATTAAGGTTTGAAGTAATATTTCTATGTGATTATATAAGTTGTGAAAAGTTAAGTTTTGATTTATACTGATTCACTCCCCACCCCCCCCTAAAAATAATATTAAAATTGGGACAACCCCCTCTTGGTGCAGCCCTAAACTTGGGGTTATGTAATTAAAATTAAATAATTTTTTTGAGGGCCTTCCAAAGTGGGACGACCCCCTAGAGTGGTGCACCCACATTGGCAAATGAAATTGAAAAATAAAATAAATGAAATTATTATTAAATAATGTTGGGTCGATCCCCTTTGGAGAGTCACCCCTCTTTGGTGAAGAGTCATGAAGGCATGTATAAATAAAAGGTTGTGAGAGGATTCAAAAGCAACCAATTTCAAGGAATATTATTACATGAAGAGTAGAAATAAAAAACTATTTGTGCAGATTTATGACACATTTGTGAGTAGATTTATAGCAACAACTTTGTGAGAAGAAAAAATAAATAAAAGGAAGATCATGGTGTATTTATGGGCAAAATTATTGAAGATTGTATTGCAAATTTATGAATGGGTGTATGGCAGATTTGTAAGCAGTTGAGAGGGTAGATCTAATAAGTTGCAAATAAAATTACTATATTGTTCTTGTGGAGGTTGAAGCCTCCTATTTGATGATATTGAGAAGTTGGAGCCTCTTATTGGGAGAGATTGGTGTCTCTTGCTAGGTTGGTGTTCAGTGGTGGGGATTGAAGTCTCTAATGGGTTGGTGCCTACAAATGTATTTTGTCGTTGTTTTCTCCCATAAAGGTTTCCGCATAAAATTGTGTCTCTTGTGCATGTTCTTAATTGCTACATCTTGCATGAATAGTATTTTTATGGATAATTAAGGTTTGAAGTAATATTTCTATGTGATTATTTAAGTTGTGAAAAGTTAAGTTTTGATCTATACTGATTTGATCCCTGGCCCGCTCCCCACCGCCCCTCTTCCCACTCCCTCCTCTCAGTATAAGTGTGTGTTGCATCAAGGGACACTCCAATTCTACCACATATATCCACTTTATGACATCTTACAACCCATCAACAAAAGTCTTGACACTTAGCATTAGATGCCTTATATAAATTCCAATGCCTCATTCAAAGTGGAGCACACATATTACATAAAATATAATTAAAATATGACATGTAACTATAGAAAAATTCCTAATAATTAAATATTTAAATTGGGTGCTTGCAAAATTTGAAACACTTTAATTCCCAACAATGGAAATTGCTAAATGCAACTATAATACATTGTGAAGTGTATAAGAGTTGCCATCATAGAAATAGCATGACTAAGGAGAGTTAAGTGTGAACTAGAAGAAAATCAAGGAGCCTCTTTCCATAAGATGAATTAGCCCAAAAGGGTAACATCCAAGGTTGATGGGAAAAGGTTTGTCATTTAATGAAATTTTAGCTCATCATTATGTGGAGTGTTTGATTTTGTTCTTGATTTGGGTGCTAAGCTTGCCCATGGTAACACCACATGGATTTAGAAACCATTCATGGCTTCTAGTTTAGGGCTTGCCTATTTATTGGATGCTTCAAAATTTGGAATAGAGATAATATCAATATATTTTGGAGGCACCATTACACTGCCAAAATACCCCCTAAATTATTGATTGGTTTGATTCCCTATGAAAGCTTGAGCCTAAGGTTATATTGTAGTTGTTGTCATTGCTAGAAATACAATTGATTCAAAGTTCGGAGGCTTTTTTTTTTTGTTTATTCTGGAAAAAAGTTTTCTCAAGATAAACACTATAAAATGTGTTGTGTATTTATTTTTCTATTTAATACTTTATATTTTCTTTGCTACACTTTTCTCCATTTATTAATACTATATATTTTCTTTACTTCACTACTCTCCTTTTAGATTATAGTGGAAGTTTTATCCCATTTTCTTTCAAAGCTCACTTAAGGGCTCCCACTTGCATAAGATTAAACAATGAAACATATGCACACAATGTACACAATGTACTCTTGAAAGAGAGGATATATATATATATAAAGTTTATGTTAGGTCATCTACTATTCCACTAGGACCATCAATTGGTCTAACCAAAGCATGTGAAGGGACATGCTCATTGCAAGGAAGATTTCTCAAGAAATGCCAACAAATCAGACAATGCCAGGCAACCTTGGTATTTGTGCAGGAAGTTCTTGCATAACAATATTTGTTCTTATCCATTCAGTAAAGATCGATCAAGCCACATTAGAAATTACATTGCTTATTTCTGTTATCAAACCATTGTTAATTATGCTTTGAAATGGTATTCCAGACAAATCTATTAACAATTGATTTAGCACTACTCCACTGGCACAGAGTCCAATTCCTGCTAATGCAAACCTTCCTCCAGGGACTGTCAAGGTTTTAGATTCTTCAGATTTTAATTCACCATTTGATGCGTTCAATGCCCATGCCATTGCAGGTGGGAAAATGCCGTAAAGTGTCATCATGCCATAAGCACCCTACCACAGAATGAAACATTTGCTGATGTTAGCAGAAAATTAGTTTTAAATCCTAGTGAGACACTCTTAAACACTTTGTAAGAAGTACATATTACACCTAAAATGATCAGAAAACCCTAAATACCTTACAACCGAATGTGTCCCTGGAGGAGTACAAGTTAGACCTAAAATGTTGGTAATGTTCTCTATAAAATAAATCTGTGTTATTATAATACCCTTTAAATTTTGCCCCAATTGTGTAGGAGAAACTTGTTTATCTCTCTAAACCCTAGCATCTACAAGTTTTTTTAGCATTCCACCATTTTTGTTGTTCTCTAATTTCTGTTTATTCTCATTGTTGCTCCTTTATTTAGCATTTTCGAGTAAGATTCTCTAGAGGGAAAGTTGAGTGCATTCGCAAAGAAGATTCTGCACCTTAATGGGTGAGGGCAAGGGAAGGGCTTATGTCGGGCCAGTGAAACATTAACTGACTATACCAACAGGAAGTAATTTTCATATGAGAATATGTGTCAGTGAATGGTAATAATTCAATAAACTTAGAAATGAGGCAAATAAAATCCTTTTTACTATGAGCATATAGTTATCAGAGAATAACTCATCTAATATAAATTCTAGTTGCGCTTTAAAAATTACAACCAAAATTAAGTGAATTTACTAACCGCAATATCTGTTGCAGAGAGGAATGCATTTCCAACAAAAGCCGAAATCATTATAGGTGGAAAAATCACTAATGCAAAAGATGCAAGTCGCAAACCATTACTTATCCACCATCTGTTAAGGACTGAACCCATTTCCCTTGCCCTAACCATGGTATAAGGAAAGGATCGCCCAAAGCTTGCTCGATAAGATAAACGTGAAAATATGTCCTTAAAGGGATGTAGTAATGTGATAAAATGTTTGGCTTTTGGGCATATCAAAGAGACAGTTGCACTCCAAATATTTCCTCTTGACACTGGAATCATTTTGGAGTTGTTTAATTGCTCCAAGAAAAACTCCAGCAATCCTAACCAAGAACCAATTAATGAAGTTGCAATAGCCAAGAGAGAGAATAATTGAACAACATAGGAAACATCTCTCCCTTCAAACCTGCAAGCCAAACACACTCGCTTTTAGCTCTGAATACAAGTGCTTGTCATTGCCCTAAATGCATGTCAAGAAAGCAATATTTGGCACAAGTTCTTAAACTGATGCATAGAGATACAATGAAAATAATGGTGTGTCAGTGACGCGTATTTTTAAGGCAAGATAATATAAATCACAAAAGGTTAATATTCTAGAAGGAAAGTTTAAATACCGCTTGAAGTCCATCCATCTCTCTTTTATTTGAAAGAGGGTTAAGGGAAACATATATGGATAATTAAATTTGTGAGTTACGATGTATTTCCACCACAAGACTAACACTATAAATGTCATAAACACACGCTCAATAGAAGTAGCTAAATCCATACTAAAATCATTGAAACTGCCAACAGATTTCAGAGCTACTATTTCTGAATGGTAGCCTTTTCTATCATTTGAACTATAAAGGATGGTGACTAAATATACTTCTTATGAGAAAAAACCTCATGCTTAAGGGCATGAATTTTTTTTCAATCTTTCAAATTTCTCCATAGTAACAATGGCAATCTGACTAGTAGAATTTTTTTTTCATATTTCAAATTTCTTAGCTAGGGAGAATACTTCTAGCTGCACAAGACATATCACCTCATCGTGATGTCTACCAAAATGGCTACAGCCATATGTGGAAAAGAAAGATACCAACTCATCGTGATGTCAACCATAATGGCTACACCCATGTATGGTAAGTACAAGTGTTCATCACTTAACATGATGTTGTCACCTCATCATGACTTTCACCATGGCTCTCCCAAAGGGTGAACAATACAAGTACAAGAAAATCATCACAGACTCTCTCACGTGATGTCATGGAGTCACACACATGACATCCACCATGGCTCTCCTAGAGGGTGGAAACAAGGGCTTTCACCTCAAATCTCAAAGAGAAATGCATTAACAAGGGCTTGCACCTCAAATCTCTCTCAAAGAGAAATGCACTAATGAGGATCACTGACATTGAGACTCCTTCTCAGCTAGGGCTTGATTTTCCACCATACCAAGCTTGTCCCGAAAGTACACAAACTTTATCCTAAAGAGAGGCTTGGTGAGAATGTATGTCGTCTTCTCATCAGTGCTGATATACCTCAACTGAATTGCTTTCCTCAATACCATATCTTTGATATAATGGGATTTGATCTCAACATGTTTGGTTGTGTCATGAAACACAGGGTTGACAGAAAGCTTCACACAATTCTAGTTATCACAATGAATGATAGTAGGCTCCATTGATTGCCCAAACAATCATGCAAGGAGCTTCCAAAGCCACACTACTTCTCGAGCTGCCACACAAGCTGCAATATACTTAGCCTTTACTGTACTCAATGCTATAGATGATTGCTTCCTGCTGCACCAGGATATCATCACAGACCCCAAACTGAAGCAACATCCAGAGGTTATTTTCTGATCAGTGACACACCCTACCCAATCAAAATCAGTATAACCATGCAACTTCCAATCCACAACTGAAGAATATCTCAACCCATATCCAACTATGTCATACAAGTATCTCAGGATACATGTTTCGCTACAACTAGATGTATCTATCTGGGTTCACAAATGAATTGACTAAATGCACTCATTGCATAGCAGATATCTATTCTAGTATTCACTAGATACATCAAAGATCCAGTCAACTACCTGTATAATGTAGGATCCACCAGATCTGAGCTAGCTGCAACCTCTTTCAATTTATGCAAGTTGGTCTCCATAGGCGTAGACATGAATTTACAATCCATCATAATTAAATTTCTTTAGCATTTTCACAGGGGTAATTTCTCCCCTTGATCTTCTTGACCATTCTATCTGGTTTTTTCCTAAATCTCTGTTATATGGCTGCATGAGGGGACTATGATCCTTCATTTAGCTAAATCTCCTAGGCTGAGCTGAGGGGGTTTCTCCTCCATAAAGAAATTAAAATTAAGTAATATATAAAACTAAATTTCAAGCATTGAATAATTGGGCTACTTCTGAAAGCATAGGTGAATTAGTATTCTTTTAGGAATCCCAAGCTTCTGATAGGTAACAATCAACCTTTGTACTCAAGCATGAGGAGCTTGCTAAGACCAAGGCCTCTTCTGCAAACATGAGACTCTTCCCATGCACCTTGAATCCATCAGTTACTCAATATAAACTTCTTCCTTGATTACCCCATTCAAAAAAAAGTTGTCTTCACATCCATCTAATTAATCTCTCGATCCTCTAGATGCAGAATGGAAGAATGATGGTTTTACATTGTATATATAGCGAACCAGAAAATAAGCTTCATATTCAACCCTCTTTTTGTGAAAACCCTCTAGCCATGAATCTTTCTTTGTACTTCTCAATGCTCTCATCAGCCTCAAGGTTGATCTTGAAGAGCCATTTAGAAGATACCACATATTTTCCTTCGCGTCTAGGAATGATGTCCCAAACATCATTCTTGAGAATGGACTGATACTCCTCTAACATAGCATCTCTCCAAACCTATTGAATAGAAGCTTCCTCAACACTAGAAGGCTCAAACTCAATAATTTGACTCATCAAAGCAACATAACTAGAGAACTTATGAGGTCTCTTACTTTCTCCGAAGGTTCCTCTTGGTGCTGCAAACCTTTCTGCCTCCTCCATTGTTTGCCTAGCCTAGAGAGGTCTTTTTCTACCAAGCACAATATCGGTAGGCCCATCAGTAGGTTCCAAGGGCTCAATAGGACCATCATCTTCTTTCGGTTCTGAAGCCTCTCTCTGAATCTCAGGAGCATGGTAAACTTCCATATCCTGAGGAGACTCTTCATTATCAATTTCCATATGAGTGCCCTTCGATCTTTTGAATGCAACATCTTCTTCAAATGTGAAATCTCTACTGATCTCGATCAACTTCTGGCCTGGAATGTAGATTTTGTAGGCTTTTGATGTTTCACTGTAACCTACAAAAATCCCCTTCTTGCCAGAAGGCTGCAACCTTGTCCACTTTTCCTTCAGTACATGAACATATACAAGACATCCAAAGATCCTCAAATGACTCACTTTTGGCTTCTTCCCAGTAAAAGTTTCTTCAAGAGTCATGTTCTCTAAGATTCGGTGAGGACTTCTATTCTAAACATAGACTATTATCCAAGATTCTTTTGGGTGATCCCACAAAGCTGGTTTACAATTTCTGGGAGATTCTGATTTTTGCTTAAATCACATATTTTTAGAAAATATAATGATTTAATCCTTAAAAAGTTTTGGTTTGATCAAAATACCTTAGATCAAACCCCCTTGGATAGAACCCTGCTAGTTTTAAACCATACGTATAACGGAGTCTCCTTTACACCTATCAAAATGCTAATAAAAAACCACTTTTGATTTACCTTTTGGGATCAAATGAATTCATTTCTTAGTACTTATTTTTATAAGTATGTAGTCCTTATTATAAGCCCTAAAAGTATATAATTTTAAATAAATTTAATTTTATTTATTATATTTTTTTTATTTCAGGAATGTAGGTTTTCAACAAAACGCTTCCTCATTCCTGCATGTGGAAAAAAATAAAGCGCATTATCAAAAAAAAAATTGAAAAATACGAGTGCACCGGGGATATTGAAGTCCTCGATCCAACAAAAATAAATAAAATTGAATTTCAATACATACAAAAAGTTAATGCAATATATGGTCGCTAGTTTGAATTGCAACTGCTGACTTTGAAACTTGATTAAAGAAAAAATATTGAATAAAACATATCTTAACCAAATGGAAGCACTAGATATCAAAGTTACAAATCTAAATTTGAAAGAATTAGAATTTTATCCTTCATGGAAAAAAAAGTTATGCATTATACAGTTGAGCCACCTTTAAAATGTTTAGAAAAACCAATCTTTGAGGGAGATGAAAAGAAGTGCAATCTAATTCCAAAAATTTTGAAAAAATATGTTTATATTATACAGAAAAAATGTCACAAAACTCTAGTTTGCATCATCTTCAAATTCCTCACAGTTTAGCCGCTATAGGTGCCCGAAAGTGAATATTTAGTTAAAAAAATTTATTTCAGTTTCCAGTTTGACCAAAAATTGTAAACCACTATTGTGGGATCACCCTTCCACCAAAAGGAAGGTTTGCAGATCTTGATCATGAATCATGGCTTTGGTTGCTTCCACAATAGATTTGTTCTTCCTTTCAACAACTTCATTCTGTTGAGGATTATAAGGAACACTAAACTCCCTCTTAATCCCAGCTTCAATGAAAAAATTCAGAAAGTTGTCGGAAGTGTACTTTCCTCCATTATCAGATCTCAGTACTTTGATCCTCTTCCTAGACAAATTCTCCACTTGAGCTTTGAATTCCTTGAATCTTTCTAATACCTCCTCAGATTCTTTAGATTTCAAGAAATAAATCCAAGTCTTTCTAGAGTAGTCATCAACAAAAAATAATGTAATACTAAAAACCACTCAAAGAAGCAACAGACATTGGACCACATAAATCAGAATGAATGAGATCTAGAATACATTTGGATCTACTTTATCTACTATGAAATGGACCTTTTATATTCTTACCCAAAGTGAAACCTCTGCAAGTACCTTCGTCCTCTTGGTTGAACTTTGGATGGCCTATGACCATCTTCTCCATGAAAGGTAGAGTTCAAAAGTGAAAGTGAGCCAATCTTTGATGCCAAACGTCACACAAGCTTGAAGAATCATGCACTAGAGCTTGAAATGGACAAGTGCATAGCCTATACAGGCTCTCATGTCTAACTCCAATTACTCGAGCAATCTTGAAGTTTGAGTTCTTCATCCACACAAGAACTTTTCCTTTAGAAAATGCTACTTGGTACCCCTTGTCTTCCAAGGCTGAAATGGAAACAAGGTTTCACTTGATGCCTGGAACATATAGAACATCACTTAACTACAGGGAGATGCCAAAATCCAAGTGGAGAGTGGAGGTCCCAATTCCTTTCACTGAGTAACTAGCATCATCTCCAATAATGACTTGTTCACTAGAATCTCTCTCCACCAAATTTGATAGATGCTCCCTAAATCTGATGATGTGGCGAGAGGCACCACTATCAATCAACTAAGTGTTGGTGTCGGTAGGTACATTGCTTGACAATGCTGAATAGAACAAGTATTCACATGAATCTTTCTGCGAAGAGAATTCATCAACATCTGCAATGGTGGCTTACTGCTTAGGCCTAGTTGGACATTCTTTAGCAAAGTGGCCATACTTTTGACATCTAAAGCATTAGACTTTGGAGAGGTCCCTCTTCTTGAATGTGGGAGCACCCTCAACACCTTTATCTCTATTCATCTTGAAATATCCTTTCTTCCCATATTTTCCTTTCTTCTTTGAGGATTGAGAGGTGAGAACATGAATGTCTTCATTAGTAGAGATTTGACCAATTCCTCTAGCAGCCAATCTAGACTCCTCTTGAACGCAATCTTCCCTCAATCGATGAAACTTGGGAAGCTTCGATCTTGCACTGATTCCTCGAATGTAAGACTCCCAAGATGAAGGGAGACCATTAAGAGCAAGCATGGTCAAGTCCTTGTCATCTATCACATGACCAATTGTAGAGAGCTGATATCTCAACTCCGAAATTTTCATGAAGTAAGCAATAACCATTTCTCCTTTCGCCATCTTCACATGATGGAGTTGTTTCTTCAGTGCAAGTGTCTAGCTTGTCTTGTTGATTTCGTACATCTCCTCTAAGTTTTTGAACAATTCTCTTTCCATCTTCAACTTGGAGAAAATAGGAACAATATGATCCTTCATGGAATCAACTAACATCTTCTTCACCTTGATATTTCTCTTCCTCCATTGAACCTTCTCTTCCTCATCTGTAGGCTCAGGGACTTTGCTCTTCACAAACTCAGCCAATTCATTTTCTTCTAAGGTGAGCATAATTCTGAATCTCCATGATGTGAAATTTGATGCTCCCTCAATTCTATCCTCAATATTAAGACCGTTCACCATCTTGACGAAGAGATAGAAGTAATCAACAATGAGAAAGAGAATAAAGAGTATCGTTGTAATTCAAAATCTGATCAAGATCTTCTTCAAACCCGCTTTGATACCATGCTATTTTTATGATCAGATTAATGCACATAAATTAATTCAAAAAAAAAAACAACATAATGACACAACAGATACCCTAGGAAACCCTCCTCTTGAGGGAGAAAAACCTAGCAACAATTTATCACTTTGTATATTGAATCACAATAATAGTCATCTCCTTACAAGAGGCCGATGTGAAGGCCAAAATATCAGCACCAAAATATGATGCAACACAGATATACAATGATGCAATTTGCTGATGATAACAACTCAAACTTCAACAATGTCGATCTGCTCTTGTAGATGAAATCGATTTTCCCTATAGATGAACTCACACTTGAGATGAATAAGAATGTAATGAATTAATATCAAATGAAGTGCAGCCAAGGTGTATATATACAATTCAAAGGGACAGACGTGAATCTTCAAGATCATCATGTTGGCCTCATTCAAGAGGCATGTCTTTAAAAACAAGAAGTTGACCTCCATAGAAAATCGTGCCTCCAAGATAATCGAGCCACTTCCCATTCAACAAATATTAATCATTATTTAGCAAATGACGTGGTCATTCATAAAATTGATCTTCACCAATTAAATAGCCGATAGGCTATAATTTAATTGCTTTCTTTTATTCGATATGTGCTGGAAGATGCGACCAACGTTGTATATGAACATCAACATGTGATATTTGAAAGTCTAGTTGTAGGTTGGTAAGAGGGAGTTTGGTGATAGCTAATGGATCTCAGATAGGGAATTTGTTTAGGATAATTGCATCTACTTCATGTAACTCTTCCAATGTAACTAGCGCTAAAAATGCATGTATGTTGTGGCACCATAGATTGGGTCACATTGGTGAAAAAGTTTTGAAGACCATTCTTAATAAAAAGTTGGTTAACAATAGTTTTGATTATTATGTTGGAAAAAATAATTTATGTGAGCATCATGTGTTTGGTAGAAATAATAGATCTTCATTTCCTAATAATTCAAAAAGATTATTAGAGATCATTCATTCATATGTATGTGGACCAGTGAATGTTGACTCTTTGGGTAAATCTCGGTATTATTTCTCTTTCATTAATGATATCTCAAGATACACATGGATTTATTTTATGCATTTTAAATATGAAGTATTCACTAAGTTTAAGGAATTTAAGGCCTTAATTGACAATAAATTATATGATAAGATAAAAGTGTTGAGATTTGACAACAGGGGTGAATATTATTCTAGATAATATTGTTCAGTAGAAGACTATTCCTTAGACTCCCCAACAAAATAGGGTAGTACAAAGAATGAATCAAACCTTGAAGGAAAGATATAGGAACATGTTGAGTGGTGCTAAGCTTGATAGATGATTTAGGGGATAAGTGGTTGGTATTTCGTGTTATTTGATTAATAAATCTCCTTGTTCAACTTTTGTTAATAAAAATTATTATGAAGTGTGGATAGGTAGAAATCCTTCTATTTTTCACTTAAGGGTCATTTGTTGTGAGTATTTTGTTCGTGTTCCTCAAGAGAAGTGATCTAAAATTGGTCCAAAATCTTAGAAATGCATCTTTGTTGGTTATGATGAGAATGTAAAAAGTTATAAGCTTTGGAATCCTCTAATCTATAAAATAATATATTTTAGAGATGTGAATTTTTCAAGGATTTTAGAGCTTACTCAAGAGAAGAACAACCAAAGGAGAAATATAAGACAAATAAAGTGCACTTCGAGACAAAGATTAAGAAGTAGGAATATGCACATGTGGAAGAACAATCAGATGGATCTAAGGATGGAGATGAAGAAGAAGAGGGTTTAGATAGTTAGAGGATGTGCATGATGAGAACACAAAAGAAGAACATATAGAGCCCATTACTCCTACCTTGAGGAGGTCCACAACACAAAAAAAATCTAGTTGATAGGTGTAGCCTATCAAATTATCATTGTGCATTTGCTTTGTTGAGTAATGATGATGAACCTAGATCTTTTAGGGAGGCTCTTTCTTCGAAGGAAAGTGATTCTTGGTTGTAGACCATGCAAGAGAAGATGATGGATTTAGATAGTTGTGACACTTGATATTTTGTTAGTTTTCCCAAAGGAAGGAAGCCCATTGGTTGGAAGTGGGTATTTAAAAATAAATTTGGAGCACATGGTCAATTAGAGAAATACGAGGCCATATTAGTGGCTAAAGGCTACTCCCAAAAAGGGAGTTAATTTTGGTGAAATTTTATATCTTGTTGCTAGATTGTCTTCTATTAGTTCCTACTATCTATTGCTAATACTTGTGATTTTGAGATAGAATAAATGGATGTTAAAACTGCTTTCTTACATGGGGATCTTGAGGAGGAAATTTATATGTGATAACCTGATGATTTTGTTGTGAAAGGAAAATAGCAATTCGTTTGCAAGTTGAAGAGATCTTTGTATGGTTTGAGACAATCACCCTAGATGTGGTACCAATAGTTTGATGCTTTTGAACTGAAGTTGGGTTTTCTTAAGAGAAAAAGGATCATTGTGTTTACATTAAGGTTATTGATGGTAATATCATAATTATTGTATTGTATGTTGATGATATGTTGTTTATTGGTGAAAACAAGGTGATGATTAGTGAGCTCAAGACACAAATTTTTGACACATTTGATATGAAGGAAATGATGGTTGCAAAATATATTCTTGGGATGGAGATTAGCAAAGATTGGGGTCACAAAAAGCTTTGGTTAAGTTAGAGTAAGTATGTTGATACCATTTTGTAGAGGTTTCTTATGTATGACTATAAGAGAGCTAGTTTTCCATTTCTAGTTGGTACCAAGTTGAGCTTAGATACGTGTCCTAATTATGATGATTATTTTGAGGATATGTTTATGGATCCTTATGCTAGTTTCGTCGGTATTTTTATGTATGAAATGGTTTTTACTAGACCAGATATAGACCAAGCAGTGAGAGTTCTAAGTAGGTTTATGTCTAACCTTGGCAGAGAGCATTGGACTTTTGTTAAGAGGGTGAACTTTTAGATATTTGCAAGGTACTTTTAATTATTGTATCATTTATAATGGTATTGATGATGTGGTCAATTCATTGGACATATAGGGGTTTGTTGATGCAGATCGGGCATGTGACTTGGATAGTAAAAGGTCCACTGGTGGCTATGTATTTACTTTGTTTGGAGGTGTAGTGAGTTGAATGAGGAAGAGGAAGCCTACAGTTGCATTATCCACCACTGAAGTAGAGTATATGGTTGCTACACATTCCTCTAAGGAGGTGGTATGGTTACAAAGGCTTGGTAATTACATTAGTTTTGATTGCAAGATAGTGAGGATTGGATGTGATAATTAGGGTCCTACTTGTTTGACCAGAAATCCCATGTATCATGCTCGTACTAAGAATATTGATGTTAAATATCACTTTGTGTGAGAAATAGTTGAGAATGGTAAGGTCTTGATTAAAAATGTTGAAATTTTGGAGAATCAAATTCATCCCTTGATTAATTACATCAATGCATGTGATTATTCAATCTCCTCCATGGATTGAATCCTTGATCCATGCCAATTCTTCTTATCAATTTTCATCTATTGATTAATCAAATTGATCTTGACCATTTATTCACTCAAAATTCTTATAAATAGCCTCCATTTCATGAGCATTTCATCCACATTCATTGAGAGCAATTAGACTATAGCCATTTTTAGAGCATTCCTTGAGAGCACTTAGAAATTTAGTATCAATTTTAGCCATTTTCTCCATTGGAGCATCATTAAAAGCTTGTTCCATCCATGGGATTGAGAAAGGGCTAATCATTCCACATCAATTTAGTACCAGTCCTCTAATGGGATCAAGTTTGCATGTGTCTTATTAGTTTATTTTATCAATTTGAGTTTATTTCATATTTTCATGGCTTCTAAGTAGCTCATTTCAAATATTTCATTGGGAATATGGTCTAGTTAGTTAATTGATTATTTAATTTCTTAATTCAATTGTATTTAATCTAATTCATAATCATGTTCACATATTTGGCACACCTGGTGGGACTTGATCCATTATTTTAATCATTTTTTCTTGAGAATTTTGTGTTTTCAAGTTTTTGAGGCAAGGCAGTGCACTTGTTTCAATCCAGAGTGGTACACTTGTTGCATTAGTGCACACTTGATGCATTTGTGCACACTTCTTTTCAGTAGAGCGACACATTTATTTTCTAACACATTTGACTTCTCTAGTTTTTTGATAGGTCAACACATTTTTAGTTCAAAAGAGTTGCACATTTGTAGAGTTGTGTGCTTGTCTTGATGTAGACCAACACACCTATGAAACTCTAGTGCACTTTTTTGACAGAGTGGCACACTTGCAGGTAAACTAGAGAGGTAAAATTTCAAAGTTAATCCAAGTTCTCAATTTCAATTGGTTTTTGACCTGATGATTTTTTGATATGTGTTTGCTATTTCTTAGTATTAAAAACTTATAGATTGGAGCATGAAATCATGGAGTGAAGCAAAAGTGTTCATTAACACTTATCTTCTTTAAATTTTTATTTCACGCTTTAGTTAAATAACACTTCAATTTGGGTTTAAAATCAATTCACACTTTAGTTTGGATTAACAATGAACAACTTATCTTGCATTTTTGAGTTGGATTAAAATTGAACCAATCATTTCCCTTGGGTTTAAAATTATACAAGAAAAATTCACACTCACTTTTGGTGCTTAAAATAAACATAGCTGCATTTATCTTTAGTACACTAAAATGAACCATTGTCTACTTTTCTTGCTATGATCAAGGTAAAATTCTAGTGTGTATCCTCTCCCGTTGGACTTCGTGCAATCTTGGGTGAAGAGAAACACTCTTAGTTTACATCTTTTTGAGTCACCCAAGGCTGCTATATATCCTCTCCCCTTGCGGTTGACGATAAATAACATTCATTTTTCTTTTATTAGAGAGGGCATCCCTTGAGATGCATCATGCAATGGAGAAATCAAGTTAACCTTCAAGAGCGTTCTTGATGGGATATTCGTTGGTGACTGAAGTGTCATTTCCTCGCCAAAATCGGCACCATCGAAAGAACCGTCGATTCAACGCTTCCGACGGAAGGAGCAAAAAGGAGTCCGTTTGCACGAGTTATGGCCAATCAAACCTTTGGTCAAACTGGAATCAGGGGCATCCAGGAAGCGAAAAAAATGATGTCGTCAAAAGTTGTCGAAGTCAGCATCATCGGAAAGATCTCGTCGCAA
>VDFB02356811.1:0-21338 GCA_007258455.2 Sequoia sempervirens
CTCATATTAATGTATCGGTCATGTCATAATTACGTCTTAACCCAACCATCATAATCTTCATTTAATTTGCATGCATGATTATGCACATGGTAATTCTCCTCAAAGTTCTCAATGTTTCAGTATATGCCAACTCACTACTCTAGCTCTCCTTTTAAATTACACATCTAGACAATCCCATAACTAATGCAACTCGATCAAATGAACTAAAAATACTACTATTTCATTTCTCAATCTCAGATATGCCAGGTTCTTTATCTTCGTACATGCATTCCTTGAGCCACTGTGTACCAACTTTATGAGAATTTATTTGATGTAACCATTAATTATGAGGAAAGTGTACCTCCACCACCTTAACTTGCATTCCCAAGATTTGCACCTCAAGGAAACCATGCACCATATATTTCACATGGCTTTCTATAAATACAATAATCTCCTCCAAATTTTGCACTTCTATGTCCAACTTTCAATTTCCTTTCTTGCATTTTATCTTGCTTGAGAACCATGGATACCCCCATCTTCATTACTAGTGTTCATCGACAAACCGACTTCTTTGGCCAAATTACTAGTCAATAGTTTGAAAAAGTGTTCTTTCTTAGGACACCATCAACCAAGGTATTTTTACACTTGGTTTTGGGTGAAGCTTTTATGAATTTTGGGTCCTATTATAGTGTGAACTCTTACCTAGCCTCGCATTTCATCACCTCATCATTGGATCTCAAACTTACCATGGTCAAAGTTTTTTTTTCCACTATGATGATAGTACAGATTACTTGGGCAATTTGGACACCATTCTGGCTATTGCCCAGTCTGCGATGGGAATTCTAGCTCTTGAGGACATTCCACAATTTTTGAACCAAGGAGAGGTGGTTTCTCTTCTCCCCTTCCTCACTACTCTACACACCCTTGATCTAGATGAGCACAAAGACAATGCTTACCTAGGATACATGTTTCTCTGAAATGAGGCACAATAAATCGACTAATTAGAAGGCATATCCCATGCTTGAGCGAAGCTTCTCAAACAACTAAGCCTTTCTTCCTTTTACTATCGACTTGTAATGGAAAATTTATGGGTATGTGCAAGATAATCGTGCAAAAAACAGGCCCTTAAGTGGCAAAAATTTCAGAAAAATCAGTGTTAGGAAACTTGACATAAATATTTGAATAAGTTATCTATATTATTTCAAAAATATGTAAAAGTAGAATTTGTAGAAAATTGAATGTAGTTTCTAAAATACTAGGTTTATTTAAAAATAAATAAAATCTATTTGGTGAAAATTTGAAATTTCAATGCAGTAGTACTTAAATTTCAGGGAAAAATAAAAAGAAAGAAGTAAGATTAATGCAATGGAGCCACCCTAACCATAATAAAATGATAATAATATTTTTGTAAGTTTATATATATAAGAGTAGAGAGGACTCATATGCGGATGTGATGCATTTTTTTTTTTTTTGTAATTTTTTTTTCCAAGTAAATAATTAATTATGAATTTTTTATTACAACTTTTAGAAAATACTTGTCGATGCATTAGAATACACCTTAACTTGGTCAAAACTTCATGAAATTTATTTTTATTTTTTTTTTAATCCTATAGTATGTGAAGCATAAAATGTGACACATGTTTGATTCAAAATGTAATCTGGATTTGAAAGTTATAGATGTTTTTCAATCAGCCTGCTCGGTGGGACTTTGAGTAAGTAATTCTAATAGAAAATGAATAATAATTATTTATTAAATTCAAATTAAATCATAATTTATGGCCCTTCGAAATCTCTAAAACCTTACTAGTTTCATTAATTTTGGGTGAAAAAATTAAGTGAGCCACATACCCCCATAATGTGCCACTTTTTGGCGCACCATGATCCTGCACATACCCTTATATTTCATTGTACATATGAGATTACTACCATATAATATAATAGAAATCTTTCTTTTATGTATAGAAAATGACTTCACAATTTTTTTTTCTTTTCTGCGCGCATGCATTTGCTTTAAATGGTTTTCACCTTTTCTGCTGTGTAATGGAATAGTTTTTATGATTTAACTATTATGTGTTCTTAATTATGATGAATCTACCAATTACAGGACTTAAACCAAAATAGGGGAAAACTACTAAAGTGAGCCATCCTATCAAAGAAAACTTAGGTCCTAATAACATAATTTACCCTAACCTAACACTTACGATGATGTGGTAGTAAAAATGCACCATGCCTCGAAGGCTAATGCTAACTCTGACCTCTATTACTAACTCTGCAATGCTTTTAGTTCAAATTTTAGCAGGCTCAAGTCTTTGAATTCATTCAAGTATTCCTCCGATAACCTACCATAGTTATGCATTACTCCAAATTTTGTGTGCTTAATGAATGAGATTTTGAAAGTGTACTTTCCCATAATTTCGCTAACATGCATGGAAATGATCTGAGCAATGGTTGATTACACACACCTTTTCCATTACTTTGAATTTATGCCTTCATCCAACTTTCAATCACGAAGTTTGATCTCCCCATGCTCTGTTTCAAGAATGGTTGTGCTTGTTACAAGGCCACTTCTTCCTTCATGGATTTGTTGGCCACCCCCCTGGCTTCAACCCTAGAACCTCTAAAAATGGGGGATAGGTTGATCAAGTGCTAATTTTTCTCTGTCCGCATTAGAAAAGGTAGCACTAACTTTCTCCAAGGTAAATGATCTTAACTTCACATCTTCATGTATTACCTCTTCTCTTCTTGCATATAAAACACTTGTCAAATCTTCAGGCAATTGGCCTTCAATATTCTTCATGCTAACATCAAATGTAACTATATATCTAACTATAGCTTCTTTTATTGTTATCTTATCAATGCCATCCATAGTGGTATACAAGGCAACCGTTTGTTCCAACATTTCATGTTCCACTATGCTATTAAATAGTGCATCTAATTTTATAGGGCTATATTTTGTTAATGTGGGAGACTTATCCTTCTTCTTCTTTGCTTCTAAAGGATCTTTTACTCCTTTATCAAACTTAGCTTTCTTCTCCCTTACATAATTTTGAATTCCTTTTTCTCTCTCTCTGCCTCCGCTCCACTATTAGTATCCATAATGTCGAATTTTTCCTTCTTTTTACTTGTCTCTGCTTGAGAGACTTCAATTTTTATTTTCCTTACAAGAGGTTTGTTAGGGGGTATGTGCAAGATCATCATGGAAAAAATAGGCCCTTAAGTGACAATGAAAATTCAGAAAAATCAAAGTTAGGCAACTTGACGTAAAAAATTGAATAAGTTATCTATATTATTTCAAAAGTATGTAAGAATAGAATCTGTAGCAAATTGAATATAGTTTCTAAACTACTAGATTTATTAAAAAAAAAATCTATTTGGTGAAAATTTGAAATTTCAATGTAGTAGTACTTAAATTTTAAGGAAAAAATAAGTAGGTGTTTGTCTAACCAACCTAACCACAACAAAATGATAATATTTTTTTATAATATTTTAGATATAAGTAGAGGACTCATGTCCCGATGTGATGCATATTTTTTTGTAATTTTTTTCCGAGCAAATAATTAATTATGATTTTTTTATTACAACTTTTAAAAAATATAAAAACTTGCATGTCTGACCACCTTAACTTGGTCAAAACTTCATGAAATTCTTTTTTTTTTAATCCTGTAGTATGCAAAGCATAGAATGCGATGCATGTTTTGGATTCAAAAAATGTGATACCATTTGAAAGCTATGGATGTTTTTCAATCAGCCTATCAATCAGGACTTTAGTCATAATTCTAATAGAAAATGAATAATAATTATTTATTAAATTTGAAGTAAAGCATAATTTGTATTGGTGGAAAGCTGAGAATCTCCTTTAGAAACCCTTTTTGTTTCATCAATTTTGGGTAAAAAAAGTCATCAGCCACATGGACGAAGTCTAGAAAAAGCAAGGTAAGTTGTCAAGCACGTTTTTTGTGTTGACTTCTTAGGATTGGCATGTCCTAGCCAAATTCCAAAGCAACCCCAAGGTTAACCCCTATGCAGTTAGGTTTGTGTTAGAAATATCGGATATCCGATTCAAATTAGATATTCGATTCTGAAAATCGGATATGATTTTAAAAAATGTAATATAGTTTATAATATATGATTTAAAACATGCAATAAATAGTTTATAGTTTATTTTAATATATCTAGTTTAGAATATACAATATAGTTTATAATTTAATATGTAATATACAATTTATGATAATCTCTTATGAAATTATGTATAATATATAATATATTATATTATTATGTATAATATTTAAATATTATTTCTATATTTTAGTTAATGTATATATATATTACTAATATATATATATATATATATATGTTGGATGTTGCTAATATGTTGTCATTGATGTCAACACTATTGGCATTAATGTCTTTAAGGTTGTATATGTCGAGGATATTGAGAAAATTGTAATAAAATAAGTTGTAGGTTGTCGATGATGCAGTGAAGTTCATTATTGTCACATATTGATGGCTAGCTCAGTATATTGATGATAAGAGGTTGTGGATTAAAGGGTTTTTTTTCAAGTACGTCTATTTTATCCACATGAAGTTTTAGAGGTTCGCATGAAGATTTGATTGAGTTATGAGTATTTGTGTTCTGACAGTTGTTTTGTTCCTTCAGTTGGTGTTCCTAAAAGAAGATAATGTGATTCTAGTAAGTTGAGTTGTTGTGGATGCTTCTATGGTGATTCATGATGCTCATGGATGTTTCTAGATCATGCTCTATCTATGTTGTACGTTTGCATTGATTGTTGTGCTCGCGATTGGTGATTTTCTTCTGTGTGTTCATGTTTTTCATGATCATGGCCAACAAGGTGATTGTAGCGTGTTGTGGATTTTCGAGGCATAATTGTTTAAGGTGTTTCATGTTCGAGGATGTTGTTTTGGGTCCTTACTATGTTTTGGCAAACATTATTTGGTATGCATTGAAAATTGTTTATTGATTTGGTCTGACAGTTTGTACTCATTTTATATTTTGTTAAAGTCGACATGTAGTTCTAATCTCTAGTTGTGGATATATATGATCGATTATTTATACCATTTGAGGGAAATGGTGTGAGTGGTGTGTGAAGTGTGTGAATAATGTTATGATCTTTTGAAGGCAGAAGTAAAGTGTGAAGAAGAGTGAGCAAGTGTTTATGTGCTTAACTGGAACTGTAATCAGGCATTAGCTGATGCTATTTTCTTAGTTCAAAATCTTCTAGATGTAATCTGAATGTATCTATAAGAAAGTGAGTCTTCCTTTGGGTAGTAAGCCTTTTGTATTTGAGTAGTGAATCTAGGCAGTGTGCCTAAATGCATGTGCATTCCCCATTTATAATTATTTTATACTTTTAACAGAGTATAATCTTGTGGATTAACCTCCACCGTGGTTTTTCCCCTAACAAGGTCTCCACATAAAAAATCTTGGTGTTATGTGTGTTTCTGATGTGGTGATGGTTTATGCTTTCATGTTTATTTATCAAATATGAGAATAAGTTTAATAAGTATAATTTTTCGTGACAACTGATTCACCCCCCCTCTTAGTTTTCTGCCCTTGTGTTGCCAACAATATATATATTACTAATATATAAATATATAAATATTATTTCTTTCCCTCTCTCTCTTCCAAGTCTCTCACTCAATCACTCCTTCTATCTCTCTCCCCTCTACCCTTAACCCTTAAACCCTTTACCCTTTACTCTCTCTCTCTCTCTCAATTCTCTATCTCCTACCCCCTCTCCCTCTCTTAGGTCTCTCTGTCTCTCACTCACTACCTCTATATCTCTCCCTCTACCCTTAACCCTAAACCCTAAACCCTTAACCCTTAAACCCTAAACCCTTAAACCCTCTACCCTCTACCATTAACCCTATATACCCTTTATCTCTCTCCCACTCCCTCTCTCTCTCTCAAGTATCTCCCTCCTACCCCCTCTCCCTCTCTCAGGTCTTTCTCTTAATCACTCCCTCTATCTCTTTCCCCTCTACCCTTAATCCTTAACCCCCCCTCTCTCTCTCTCTCTCTCCCCCCCCCTCTCCCTCTCTCAGGTATCTCTCTCTCACTCACTCCCTCTATCTCTCTCCCCTCTACCCTTAACCCTAAACCCTAAACCCTTATAACCATCTACCCTCTACCATCAACCCTATACCCTCTATCTCTCTCCCACTCCCTCTCTCTCTAAAGTCTCTCACTCAAACACTCCTATCTCTCTCCCCTCTACCCTTAACCCTCTACCCTCTATCTCTCTCCCACTCCCTCCCTCCCTCTCTTTCACTGAATCATACCCCCTCTCCCTCTCTTAGGTCTCTCTCTCTCACTCACTCCCTTTATATCTCTCCATCTACCCTTAACCATAAACCCTTAAACCCTCTACCATTAACCCTATACCATTTATCTCTCTCACACTCCATCTCTCTCTATCAAGTATCTCCCTCCTACCCCCTCTACCTCTCTTAGATCTCTCTCTCAATCACTCCATCTATCTCTCTCCCTTCTACCCTTAACCCTTAAATCCTCTACCCTCTACCCTCTCTCTTTCTCTCTCTCTCTCTCTCCCTCCTACCCCATCTCCCTCTCGGGGTCTCTCTCTCACTCACTCCTTCTA
Source organism: Sequoia sempervirens (assembly GCA_007258455.2). Lineage (NCBI taxonomy): Eukaryota > Viridiplantae > Streptophyta > Pinopsida > Cupressales > Cupressaceae > Sequoia > Sequoia sempervirens. Next base: position 6,600 of record VDFB02356811.1, read on the forward strand.
TCTCTCTCCATTTACCCTTAGCCTTAAACCCTCTACCCTCTGCCCTTAATGCCCCATATCTCTCTCTGCCACCTCCCTGCCTCTCCTCTCTAGGGTCTCTCTCTCTCACTCCTCCTCTATCTCTCTCCTCCATGACCCTCAGTGTATACCTAGAGCCATATAGCCCTCTGCCTATACCCTCTATCTCTCCCACTCTCTCTCTCTCTCAAAATTATCTCCTCAATCACTCCTATCTCTCTCCCCTCTACCCTTAACCCTCTACCCTATATCTCTCTCCCACTCCCTCCCTCCCTCTCTTTCACTGACTCCCTTTTTCTCTCTCACCTCTACTCTAAACCCTAAACCCTGAACCCTTAAACCCTCTACCCTCTAATCTCTCTCTCTCTCAAGTCTCTCCCTCCTATCCCCTCTCCCTCTCTTAGGTCTCTCTCTCTCACTCACTCGCTCTATATCTCTCCCTTTACCCTTAACACTAAACCCTAAACCCTTAACCATTAAACCCTCTACCCTCTACCATTAACCCTATACCCTCTACAAAAGTTGCACCACTTTGCAACATTACACTACTTGCATTTGATAACTTTTCCCAAAACTAAAAAATCATCACCACAGGAAAAAACCTTCGAGATAGCAAAAACCAAGAGAGGTTATTGTAGAGGGGCCCAACACGATCTCATATCCTCAGACAAAAATTTTGTAGGAATCACAGTTTCTGAGTAACACCTCATCAAAGATTGCTACCCTTTTGCACTTTGGACTCTTAAGGGATTTCGCCGATTGAATGTAGCTCAGACTGCTTTGGCCTGTTTGGGTACAAAAGGGGACCATACCTAACCTAAATGTACCCATTCAAACATGTTGGAATAGTCGGTTTGATCATACGAGTCACAAAAAAAAACAACTTCCAAGCTACTAGTGGTATAATTACCATAACTTATTCAAATCTCCATAAATTTTGACCAAATCAAAGGCATTTGAAAGCTAAGAAAGATAACTCAATTATCTAACCATACCACATGTGTGAAAATCATAATAAGGTTGTATAGACCATACAAAAGCAAAAGAACAACATAGGACGTTGGAAAAACACAAAATCCTTCTTCCTCAAAGATGCAAATTCTTATTTTCAACTTCTCCAACCTTGAGGTCGTGTTTAAATAAGATTTATTTATGCCCTTACAAGTATTTTTTAGCCTCCAACTGAACTCCATCTAACTTTTAACAACACTTCAGGGTATGTGCAAGATCATGATGGGCCAAAAAGTGGCAATATGATGGGTATGTGGCTGACAACATTTTTTTACCCAAAATTGATAAAACAAAAAGGGTTTTTAAAGGAGATTCTCAACTTTCCACCAATATAAATTATGCCTTACTTTGAATTTAATAAGTAATTATTATTCATTTTCTATTCAAATTACAACTAAAGTCTTGATTGATAGACTGATTGAAAAACATCTATAGCTTTCAAACAGTATCACATTTTTCGAATCCAAATCATTTGTCACATTCTATGCTTCACATACTATAGGATTAAAGAAAGAAAATTTGAATTTCATGAAGGTTTGACCAAGTTAAGGTGGTCAGACATACAATTTTTTTATATTTTTTAAAAGTTGTAATAAAAAATTCATAATTAATTATTGACTTGGAAAAAAATTACAAAAAAATATGCATCACATTAGGACATTAGTCCTCTACTTATATCTAAAATATTATTAAATAATATTATCATTTTATTGTGGTTAGGGTGGTCAGACAGACACCTACTTCTTATATTTTCCCTGAAATTTAAGTACTACTGCATTGAAATTTCAAATTTTCACCAAATAGATTTTTTTTTGTTTTTAAACAAACCTAGTAGTTTAGAAACTACATTCAATTTTCTAGAAATTATATTCTTACATATTTTTGAAATAATATAGATAACTTATTCAAATTTTTACGTCAAGTTGCCTAACTCTAATTTTTCTATTTTTTTTGCCACTTAATGGCTTATTTTTTCCATGATGATCCTGCGCATACCCTTCAAAAATTTGTCATTACAATTTAAAAGTTGTCATTGACAACATTGACAACATTTGGAATTTTTTTACATCTTTTACCCAAACGACCCACAAACTTCCCATATGACTCCAAATGATCAATAATTTTTTGATTTTTGCATTATTTTTTGAGGATTCAAGGCTTTGTGTGAATCCGTACAGGCATATCTTGTTCTAACAGTGATTGGATTAGATGTAGGACTGTATTAAATTTGATTTGAATTCATTCTTGTGGAATTACTTTGAGTTTCAAGCAACTTAGAGGTAGTTTTCTGTAAATGGGTCTATTTCCTCAATTAAGGGTTTGAGAGGGTAATATGATGAAATAGGCCATTCCACCTATTGTACTTGTTGTATCTCAATGGAATGGGCCTAGTTGGATTAGGTGTATGTGTAGGAGGCCAAATGAAATGGCCCTAATGGTCTGAGTTTGGATAGTTGAGGACCTCCCTGTCACTGCATCAAATATGAAATATGTAGTGTGAGACAATGACATTTGTGTATTTAAACTTTAAAGTTAAAATGTTAAACTTCACCATTGTTCTTTTCTTCAAACTTGTTTAAACTATATAATATAACCATAATATAACTAAGAAATATATGATATAATTTAACCATTATTCATTATTTTTTATTGTGAACTATATAATATAACCATTATTTTTTTATGCTATTGAACATTGATATTTAACCATTGCTCAAGATCAAATTTTTGAAGAGTTTAAACATGCACATGAGGAACAAATTATTTCGATTCTCAATTGTTCTATATCAAATTATCCAATAATCAAGTGTATGTCCATATACAAAAATGGCATCAACACCAACTCAAACAAAGTTTTACAAAATGTGGCATATGCCATCTCGACATCTATTCAAAATATACATGCCAAAATATCTATCTCATCCTAAACTACTGGTGGATCATCAAAATGGAGCCTCTTTGAAGCACTCTTTGGCTCTGAAGGTAGCTGCACAAGAAAAATTCAAACCACAATTGAGATTAGTTATATTATATAATTTAAAATCAAATGATTAACATCAAAATCAATATACATTGAATTATAATTGAACTCTAAAAGTGAAATCTTGATTGCCTCATATATATGTCTCTTCAAAGGGTCAGGAGTCCTAGAATATGCCCCTCTCAAAGAACCAATCAAACCAAATTTTGAAATGTCAATCTATATATTTGAACAAAAACATAAAATTAATACAAGTTAGCATACAATTGTCATTAATAGGAACATATTTACCAAACAAAAAATAATATAAACACATACCTCTTTAGCCATCTTTTTTTCTTTATCTCCTTCAGGTTTTTCGACACCTCCTCTTTGAGGTGTTTCAAAACCTACTCCTTGAGGTGTTCCAACACCTACTCCTTCAAGCATTGTGACACTTGTCAACAAGGATTTGTAGCTCATAACCACCTGTACATAAAAATGACAAGTATATGGAACTACCAATCTATGTCGATGTATGTATAATCACTATAAGATCTTAAAAATCTTAATTCAATCGAATTTGACTTCAATTACCTTTCCCTTATCTACCATTGTGCCTCCATAGTCTGGACAACGCTGCATCTAGCTTGCACTAGGTGTTTCCTAAAAGAGGAAAATAAGATAAACATATAAGTTAATATATAATTTCATTAATGACAATTCAAATGACAAGCAAGTATATAATCAAAAAAATGTAAACGAGTGAGTGTAAAAATATATACCTTGTGCATGTCAAGGACAAATGAAATGGAGCTAATGGTGCTATTAGTAACCTATGTAAGCTCCTCCTCCAACATCAACTGTTAAATAGACCATGTAAATAAATATTAGTACTTGATACTAGCTCTTATTAATATTTGAATTTAAAAACAAATGCAAGTTATGAATTTACAACTTAAATCTTACCTGTGCAACTATTACAACGTCCCCCTCTCTAGCAAGAGAGGAATTTGTAGGGTGTGCTCCAATCCCCTACGTCTGATCTCCTATAATTTCCATATCGTGGAGGTCATAATCAGAATTGTCCAAGGGACGCTCAACGGGCTATATAAGAGGACCCAAGCATATCTAGTGGCACATAGTGCAAGTATGTGGCACACAAATATGTGGACTTGAGGAGGATGATGCAATAGCACTTGATCCATCACCAACATCACCAACATGTGGCTAAGTTATTGTAGCAATATGGGAAACCAAAAGATCACTCAAAGAGTGAATAGCTTGAATAGTCTGTGTGGATGCATCCTCGATAATATCTAGATGATGTACTGAAGGTGGCTAAGGAAGGGGAGGAGGGGGAACATATGGGCCCTAGATTACTCTAACTTCCCCTAGTCTATCCTAGGGCATACCTCCACCGATGCCCTATAAGGGTTTAATGTCAAAGTAATTGACATGATGCCCTAACACAAACTTAGCGTATAATATTTTCATAAAGTAAAATGGTACATCAATATTGTTGTTGGGCGGTTTATTAAAAACCATCCACCAATGATCCCAAAATTTATCTACAATGTCCTTATTTATGCACCATTTTATCGAAAGTTCTAGTTTATTAACATTAACTGGCAGACCGGTGCGGGGGTTAACAAATAAAGACGCTATTTGGGCTTTTTTAATTTTGAGATCTTTCACCTCTTCATAAGAAAATCCATAGGAGTAATATTCCCTCATGGTTTCTCGCCATGAAAGAATGGCATTTGTTGGGTGGAGAAAGTTTCTATATTTTTAATTATTTTTTTCAATGTGTTTGTCATTTGGGATTATAATCGAGGGATTGTCTTATAAAAATCACAAATGCCCCTCAATTGCTCCAATTTTTCACCAATTAACTCTTCAATTGATGGGCACGGAGGTGGTGGAGAGTTTGGCATTTGTGGGTTTTGATTCTTAGCCATAATAACTGATTGAAGTTCAAAACTAATTAATCTAATTGAAATTACACAATATAAATGAAATTATTGTAAAAAACCCTAGTTTTTAATAAAAATCCATAAAAAATCCTATTTTTTAATAAAAACCGATTAAAAACTCTAGGTTTTTTAAAAAATCCATAAAAAACTAGTTAAAATTATATAAAACTAATACAAAAATTGATTAAAACAAAAAAACCAAAAACTTACCTTGCAAATTGGATATCGGCTCAAACCCGATATCGGATATGCTCCATGTCGCTCTCACTATGCCTTAAAATAGTTTTAAATGGTTAAAATGGTTTAAAATGGTCATGACTGGGTATATATACCCGACACAAATTGGATATCTGATTTGTGCTACTTTGGCTTGGGCATTGCTTTGGAGCAATGTACTGACACTCAACCCAAAAAAAAAGTCAACTCGAGAGTTTTGTGTTTTTTGGTGAATGCAAAGTTATGCTACTTTTTTCATATCGCTACTTTTTGGCCCATCATGATCCTGCACATACCCAAGGTTAGAAGGCAGATATCTAACAGTTACATGTAGATTTGATCAATAAAACAAAGAAATAAAACATACAGAAAATTATAGCAGAAACAAGACAACACATAGAATTTAACGTGGTTCACCCAATCTAGGCTATATCCACAAATTTGTAGCCATCCAATGATTTTATTATCTAGTGTAAAACATATTACAATCTTGCTAATAAAGCCCTACTGCAACCCCCATCTAAGCCGCTTATAACAAGCTTTTTAGAAGCTTCCATAATTAGGGTTCTACAAAGTCAATTTTTTTCTTTTTAGGTGACGAAGCAAAAAAATGGGAAAAAAAATTTCTCGGGGGCTGCCACCCCCAAACCCCCACCCGTGGCTTAGCCTGACCCTAGACCCCAATGAAGATACATGAAGAGTGTACAATATAGCATGATTAGTCATCACATACCAACAAGGATCTTCTACCTCATCTTCTTCTTCATCAACACTTAGGTTCTTTTCTCTTAAGGGTAAACCCACAAAAGTGGTTTACAATTTGAATAGAAGCTTCCATAATTAGGGTTCTACAAAGTCAATTTTTTTCTTTTTAGGTGACGAAGCAAAAAAATGGGAAAAAAAATTTCTCGGGGGCTGCCACCCCCAAACCCCCACCCGTGGCTTAGCTTGACCCTAGACCCCAATGAAGATACATGAAGAGTGTACAATATAGCATGATTAGTCATCACATACCAACAAGGATCTTCTACCTCATCTTCTTCTTCATCAACACTTAGGTTCTTTTCTCTTAAGGGTAAACCCACAAAAGTGGTTTACAATTTGAATGAGGAAGGAAAACTTGTAAAAAAGACCCCATGGAAAAATTTTACATTTTGGGGGTTCATACGAACTAGATGGTTCGAACAAACCAAAAAAGGGTTTGCTCGAACCAGGGTTTGAGCGAACCCGTTAAATGCATGCATGGACAAAATTCAAATGAAAAACACTTTATGGGAGGGGGTTAGAATGAACCCTTGTTTGCTTGAACTCCAGGGGGTTCGCTTGAACCCCCCTAGTTCGAGCGAACCCCCCATTTCCCTAATTTTTGACCTTCTTCACAAGAAAAACCTAAATTTGTGCACTTCGGAGCTTGGTTTGAACATGAAAATGGTGGAGACTTCATAGAGCCAACTGGAATCAGGTAGTCCTCAGAACAAGCTATCCAATGAATATAATTTTAATATGTTTTGGTTTTATTAGGTATTTATAGTATAGGGATTTTCCTTGGTCAAATACCACTTTGGTAATAAAACCCTTGATAAAGAAATGAAATGGAAAGAGAATGATAAATAAACAACATGCAATTTCATAAACTTACCAAACCCTTGATGTTGAAAATTTGAAGATATGCAATGAAGTGCTTTAATGGATGACTTGATTGTGCTTAGAGTGCTTGGATGCTTGTAAGATTGAATGCTTAATGAGTGCAAGATTGTAGGAGATGGGAGAGATGAAAAATGAGGAGAAAAACCCTTATTTGGGTATGTGTAGGATCATGATGGGCCAAAAAGTGGAGATATGATGGGTATTTGTAGGGTATGTGGTTGACGACCTTTTTTACCCAAAATTGATGAAACGAAAAGGGTTCTTAAAGGAGATTCCCAGCTTTCCACGAATATAAATTATGTTTTACTTTTAATTTAATAAATAATTATTATTCACTTTCTATTTGAATTACGACTAAAGTCTTGATTGATAGGCTGATTGAAAAACATCTATAGCTTTCAAATGGTATCACATTTTTTGAATTCGAAACATGCATCACATTCTATGATTTGCATACTATAGGATTAAAAAAAATGAATTTCATGAAGTTTTGACCAAGTTAAGTTGGTCAGACATATGAGTTTTTATATTTTTTAAAATTTGTAATAAAAAAATCATAATTAATTATTTACTTGGAAATAAATAACAAAAAATAATGCATCACATTGGCACATGAGTCCTCTACTTATATCTAAAATCTTATAAGAAAATATTATCATTTTATTGTGGTTAGGGTGGTTAGATAGACACCTACTTCTTATTTTTCCGGTAAAATTTAAGTACTACTGCATTGAAATTTCAAGTTTTCACCAAATAGATTTAAAAAAATAAATAAACATAGTAGTTTAGAAAGTACATTCAATTTTTTACAAATTCTATTCTTACATATTTTTGAAATAATATAGATAACTTATTCAAATTTTTACATTAAGTTGCATAACTCTGATTTTTCTAAATTTTTCGCCACTTAAGGGCCTATTTTTTTCATGATGATTCTGTACATACCCATTTATACTTGTTCTTACTAAATTTCTCGAAAATAACACATCACAGGCTGACCTCAAGGGTTAGAGGACAAAATCCCGTTAGAAATTTAAAATTATTTTGAGTTTTGTGCCAAAAAGGACTAAGTCACCCCTATTGGTGACTTAGTCCCACTTAAGCAAATTAAGTTGGTGTCAAGAATTACAAGGCATTAAATGTTGTCCAATGGGAATATCCTCAAAAACACACTTAAAAATGGTCGGAAAGTGCATTAAAGGGTCATTTAAACATGAGAAAGGGCTGAATTAGTGAAGACAAGTCTAGAAAATCATGAAAGTGTGTTACAACACTTTACAACACTTTGAAATAAGACTCGGTAAGTGATAATTTTTATTTATTTAAGTGAATTATAGTTAAAGGGTCCTAGAAAAGTGTGAAAGTGGGTTACAACACTTCACAACACCTTTACAAGACAACCTAGAAGTCTTAATGAATCACAAGGGTCCAAGACCTAATGTGAATGTGTTGGCCACATTACAACATTAAATTTAGGCAAAATCAAGTCAAAATCCACTAGAAGGGGAGTATGTGCAAGATCATCATGGAAAAAGCAGGCCCTTAAGTGGCAAAAAATTCAGAAAAATCAGAGTTAGGCAACTTGACGTAAAAATTTGAATAAGTTTTCTATATTATTTGAAAAATACGTAAGAATAGAATTTTTAGCAAATTGAATGTAGTTTCTAAACTACTAGGTTTTTTATAAAAAAATATCTATTTGTTGAAAATTTGAAATTTCAATGCAGTAGTACTTAAATTTTAAGGAAAAAAATAAGAAGTAGGTTTCTGTTTGACCACCCTAACCACAATAAAATGATAATATTTTTTTATAATATTTTACATATAAGTAGAGGGACTCATGTCGATGTGATGCATATTTTTTGTAATTTTTTTCCAAGTAAATAATTAATTATAATTTTTTTATTACAACTTTTAAAAATATAAAAACTCATATGTCTAACCACCTTAACTTGGCCAAAACTTCATGAAATTCTTTTTTTTTTTAATCCTATAGTATGAAAAGCATAGAATGTTATGCATGTTTTGGATCAAAATGTGATATTGTTTGAAAGCTATAGATGTTTTTCAATCAACCTATCAATCAGGACTTTAGTCATAATTTAAATAGAAAATGAATAATAATTATTTATTAAATTAAAATTAAAGCATAATTTATGTTGGTGGAAAGCTAAGAATCTCTTTTAAAAACCCTTTTTGTTTCATCAATTTTGGGTAAAAAAAAGTCGTCAGACACATACCCATCATATCACCGCTTTTTGGCCCATCATGATCCTACACATACCCAGGGCCTGAACATGAAAACGTAGAAGGGTTACTTTTTTCGTGTCCATAGTTAGCCCCCACTTTAGTGAGAGGATGAACTTGCTTCAAACTCACATTAAAGTAGCCAATCATGCAACCAAGAGGAGTTTGAATACACTAATGCTTGATAAGATGAGATAACAATAATCAAGATGGATGATCAAGCCCCTAGGATCACGATCCCATGGCAAATCAATCACGAATGCAAAGGAACACACAAGATGATGAGAAAGGATGAGAGAAAGCTTTGATCGTCTGTCTAGCTCATTATGGATTAGATCTAGGTTGTTTGTTTGGAAAAATGTGTACTCACTCTAGGGTGATGGAACTTATGGTTGTCCACCAGGTGAGAAAGCCCAAGTATAGTCACTCTAGGGCCATAGAACTTTTGGTTGTCTGTGGGCTGAGAAGGTTGAAAAGGTGAGAAACATACACTCGGTTATTATGTACTCACAGTAGCAGGTGGCTATGGGGAAAAGTCATGTCGCGGAATGGGCTTTCCTGCTCAACCATACTAAAGTTATAACTGGACTGAAAACTTTAATAAGGTGCCACAAAATACAATGTTGGTTCATGCTTCATGAAACAAGCAAAGCTTTGTATGCTTAGAACTCATGAAGAAATGCAAAGGCACCACAAGATTGCAAGTTGTGTTATGCAAGGTGGCCATGTAAATGAAAAATGTAACATGCAAAGAAAATGTTCAAATGAGTCTTGTTAGGTTCATGCGAGGTCTATAACTTAGGGAACATTGTTTCTAATGTCTCCAAGAGAGGACCAATCAAATAATAGAATATCTGCAAATTAGGGGATGTAGTGTGTCACATCAGGCCACTAAGAGGAATGCAATATGCTAAGATAGATCATGCTCATGAAGGACATCACACCCAATGTCATCCACAAAGCGACAAAACACATCATATGAAGTAACAAGGCTGCACTAAGAACCAAGGAAAATGCAAATGAATAATGTCAATGTATGCCCCCACTTTAAAGGAATTGCTACACATCTTTTTGTGAGAAATTACTTTAAAGTAACGATTTATAAAAAATGCAAAAAGAAAACAAGGCATGAGAGCCAACTTGGAAATCCCCTATGCCAAGTCATACGTTTCTGAGTAAGGCTTCGTCATGTAAAGGAAAAGGAAAAAAATAAAGAGGGGTTTTCCCCAAAAAGGAACACACCAAACACATAAGGGATCTATGGATTTGGGGTTAGTATGTTCGTTGCTGAAATATTTTGATGAAAGAGCTCAAAATTGTCATCATTCCCCAAATGCATAGAACTGGAAGAATGACACAAAGAGAACGAAAACAAAATAAAAAGAAAGATCCATTTTGGGTCAACATGGAAGAGACATTGTGATCTCAATGCTTTGCATCGTCCCCAAAAGTAAAAACACATGAAAAGACAAAGTAAAAGAAAAAGGGACCTTTTGGGTCAAAATGGAAGAGACATAGGGTGTCTCTATGCTTTGTGTCATCCCCAAAAGGAAAAAAACAAGAAAATACAAAGTATTAAAATAAAAAGGAACCTTTTGGGTCAACATGGAAGAGACATAGGGCGTCTCAATGCTTTGCGTCATCCCCAAATGGAAAACACAAAACAAAAGCGAGAAAGAAAAGGAAAATGCATGACATATAGAAGAATGAAGGTAAGAATGAAATAATGTCACAAGAGAGAGAACATCAAACACACGTTATGGGGGAAATTGAATTTCATGAATTTTTGACCAAGTTAAGGTGGTCAAACATACGAGTTTTTATATTTTTTAAAAGTTGTAATAAAAAATTCATAATTAATTATTTACTTGGAAAAAAATTACAAAAAAATATGCATCACATATGGACATGAGTCGTCTACTTATGTCTAAAATATTATAAAAAAATATTATCATTTTATTGTGGTTAGGGTTAATTGAATGAGACACCTACTTCTTATTTTCCACTGAAATTTAAGTACTCTTGCATTGAAACTTCAATTTTTCACCAAATAGATTTTTTCTTTTTTTAAAAAAATAAACCTAGTAGTTTAGAAACTACATTCAATTTTCCACTTATTCCATTCAACATATTTTTGAAATAATATGGATAACTTATTCAATTTTTTACATCAAGTTGCCTAACTCTAGTTTTTTTGAATTTTTTGCCGCTTAAGGGCCTATTTTTTCCATGATGATCTTGCACATACCCAAGTACCAGGTTCTTCACTTGGTGGAGGATTTTTTTTCATTTAAGCTCATGGAAGAGGAAAATTAAGAATTCAAATCATCATGCACCTCTTCATCTATTTTAGAGATCTTCGTGTCATCATCATCATCATCCAGATTAATCACAATGGGGGGATGGATGGTAATCTCCAATGAAGGATGTATCAGGAGTTGGGGCTGTTGTATCGGATCATTTTGTTGTGATGGTTGTAATGTAATATCTTCTAGCGATTCAGGAGGAGGAGGGTGATTAGGTATCGCTTCTGTCAAAGGCGGAGGTTGATTTTCTTTGTTGGCTTTTGTTTGTAATTGACAAGCAAGAAGATGACGTCAATGTCTACACTCCCTAGCACCGCAGTTTCTTTTGATTCTATTTTAAAGTTGTGTAGGTGTAAGAGTGGTTTGATCCACCATAGGCTCCTTGTCTTCCTGAGGGGGAAGAACAGAAGGAACCGAAGGAGATGGTTCAATCACTTTCTCTTTTTCTTTATACACTTGTTTTATGTGAGGCATGACGGGGTTGGTTTCATTATCTCGAGGAAATTTGGAGGAAGAAGGGGAAGTGTTGAGGGGTGGTTGATCTAAGTTTTTTTGTTTCAGGTTCCGGCTCAAGTATTGTCTCATCAAGGATTAGGATAACAACAACGGATCAGGGTTGATTGGGGAGGGACAATTCAGTAATTTTCTTTGCTTTAAACTTTTGATAAGCAATTAAAAAGAAGTCTTTGCGAGGCGTTATGGGCTCCATGGGCTCTAGCCAAAAGGCTTCTAAGGTGAAATTTCCTCTAGAAGACAAATGGTTAAAGCCACTATGGTGGATAGTGAATATGTCATTGTCATGCGGAAACTTTAAACATTTGTGTATGACTGAAGGAACAACTTTCATCGAGCGAAGCCATGGATAGCCTAGCCGCAGACAAAACTGATCTGATTGTGGAATGCTAGAGAATGTAACATCCATAATCTTAGGTCCTATTTGTAATGGCAGAACGATCGATCCATTCGTAGGGAATGCAAAACCATTATGTATTTTGATCCATGCTCTTGGTTTGTCATATAATTTGCCTTGATAAATATCATGTAGATTGTTGTCACAATAGTGGTTTACAACTCTGAGAGGGCGAATTTTTAAATTTGAAATCACATATTTTTAGAAAATATAATGATTTAAGCCTTAAAGAGACCCTATTTTTAAAGGATTTCAATTGAAGAGGGTTTGATCCGTCACCTTAGATCAAACCCCTTGGACTCAGAACACAAGCTAATTTTAAACCATACCTATAAATGTGTCTCCTTTACACCTATAAAATCAGGAGTAAAAAATCACTTTGATTTAGCTTTTGGGGATCAAATGAATTCATTTAAAATTTATTTCAAATGATTATGGTATTCCTCAAAACAATCTATCCAATGAATATAATTTTAATATGTTTTGGTTTTGTTATGTATTTGTTTTTTAAGTTTTATTAAACATAGGTTTTTCATCGAAAATAAATTTCTTTGTTCTTCACATGTGGAAAAATAGAAGATTATCAAAAAAAAAAAATTGAAAAATATGAGTGCACCAGATATTGAAGTCGTTGATCCAACAAAAAAAATAAAATAAAATTACGACATATAAAAAAAAAAAGTTGCCGTTATGAATTAGTGTTGATATGCAGTGTAATTCGTTTGACTTTGAAACTTGATTAAGGAAAAAATAATCAATAAAATTATCTAACCAAATTGGAAGCACTAGATATCAGAGTTACAAATCTAAATTTGAAAAGAATTAGAATTTTATCCTTCATGGAAAAAAAGTTATGCATTATACGGTGTGCGTCACTTTTTTAAAATGTTGTTTTCTGAAAAAAATCAATTTTTCGTGGGAGATGGAAAAAGAAGTGCAATTTGATTCCAAAAATTTTGAAAAAATATTTTTAGAATCTAATTTTTTTTTTTTGATGAGACTCTAGTTTGCACCATCTTCAAATTCCTCACGGTTTAGCATATAGGTGCCGAATGTGAAGATTTTGTTAAAAATAATAATTTTAGTGTCGGTTTGGCCCAAAATTGTAAACCACACTATTAATGGGATCACCCTAAGACCAAAAATTCCTTAGTGATCACATTCTCACCACAGGTAGTATCTATGAGTATCCCATTAGAGGGCTTATCATAAATGCCTTCAACTATGTAGAGAGGACCATCGAGAAGATTTAGAATAATATATTTAGAAGTGAAAGTAATATCAAAATTATTTTTAGTTTGGCCCTTATGAGGGATAACATCTATTGCTCCCACCATTTCATTCATAGGATTAAGAGGGGGTGTATGTGAAATAGTATCAGGATGTTTAGTCTCTTTATGAACAATCATCACATCATTGTTTTGAGTTTCATTAGCTTTGACGAATGACACATTATGTTTAGGCATGGGATTGGTAAAAATTTGCAATTTTTGGTTGGGTGGGGCAATGGATGTATTGCATTTTGCATTAAAATTTGAAATAGATAGACAACTAGAATCAATGAGGTCTTGCACTATGTGTTTAAGACACTAACATTGTTTTGTATCATGTGTTTGTTTTGTCTATGATAATGGCAATAAGCTTTAGGTTGAAAGGTTGGAGGCAACGGTTTAGTTGTATCTAATGGTTTAACAGAAGGTAAAGAAATCATTTGTTGTTGTATAAGTTGGGTCATGGTGTTGTGAAGGGTATCTAGTAATGATGTAAACTATCATTTTTGATCTCCATAACTGTAAGGGACCGCGGCTTTAACAACTGTGAACTGGTTGTTGACAGGCTGAGGTGGTTGTTGAGGAGGAAGGTTGAATTGTAAAAACCCTTTGTTTGGTTTGTGAAATGGTTGTGAATTGTTTGAAGTGCTAGGTTTAGATTTCTCAATTTGGTTGGAAGTGGACTTTGCATCATGACTACTAACCGAATTGTGATAATCACAAAGGGTTGTGCATAAGTGCATGAAAGAAGGAAATTTCATCATGGTCAATTTATCCTGAATTTGAGTTTGCAGACCTCTTTTTGATAAACATATTTTGGAGATGTGAATTAGGAACCTTGACATCTACCTGAGCATATAATGACTGATAGTGTGCAATGAAATCAAGGAATTTTTCATCTACATTTTGTTTACATCTCATTAAATCAACCATTGTCTTTTTGGGAGTCATATGGACTTGGAAATGACTTATAAAAGCATCCACAAGTTCATTAAATGATCTTATTGAATGATTGGGTAAATTTGAAAACCACTCCAAGGCCTGGTGTCTTTTAAGGTCCTAGGAAATAGTTTAGCTAATAGTTTATCGTCAAGGACAAAATCACTACATAAGGCTATATAGGCATTGACATGATTAGTATGGTCTCCTTTACCTTCATACTTCTCAAACCTAGGCA
>VDFB02356812.1:0-80123 GCA_007258455.2 Sequoia sempervirens
GAGTAAAAAAACATATGAAATTCCATTACAACCATAATTAGTGCTAGCACCATTTGATGAATGGGTGTTGGATTTTATTGGTGCTATCTCTCCAACATCCAACATCAAGGAGTATACATTGGTTTATACTAATTATATAAAAAATGGGTGGAGGTCAAAGTTTTGGAATTTATAAGGTATGGAAATTTACATAGGTATCTAGTACACAATTGGGTGAATTGGGTGATATAGCATAATAGAGCTAGAAAGAAGTGACTTTAATTGAGATACTACAATGGGGGTGACATAGTGAGAAGGGAACCAACAACCCATAATTTTCTATTGGAAGATATATAATGCCTACCTATCTTCTAGAAGGTCAACTAGTTGGACTACTTTTTGAGACTCATAGAATTCAATGAAGTTATGACCCAACAATTTTCTATTATGCTACAAAATTATGAGGCAATTATTACAAGGGTGGGAGAAGAGTTTCTAGTAAGCTCAAATGCAATTACAGCTACCTAAATGAATTATCCTTGCTAGGGGAGAACTTGGACTCTTCCTCACAAGGTACCAAGTTCTTATCTTTTCCTTGGCTTTGGGGCTCTATAGCTTCTCATAACATTAGGTATTTGAATTGTGATGGTAGACAATCACTATTATATACAATACATTTCAAATTGCTTAGTCACTTATACCATGGGAAGCAAGTCAATGTTCCAAATTTTCTTTATAATTTTTTGAAGGAAATGTCATTTTAATATAAGAAAAAAAGAAACCAATCAGATCTATCACATTTTTGATTAGTTACTTTATTGGTTAAAAGAAGCCTTAGGGTTCAATTTCCCAATGTGCCTTGGGAAGAATTTCTGAATTGTAACAAGAACAAGAAACAAAAGAACTTTTCATGGCTTCTCCTAAGGGATAAATACACTTTGTTTCCCCTATTACAACACCTACCAGCAACATAGAGGAACCAAAAGAGAAGGGTCTGCAAGAAACATAACCTGCAGCCTCTACTAAGTAGCCTGCAGTTGAAGATAATCTAAAAACCATAGCTTCTAGTAAGAAGACACCAAAAGCATAGAAAAGAAACAATGGGGCTTCTACCTCTACACCTACAAAGTGGTAGAGGAGGGCCACACCTCAAGAAGGTGATCACATAAACTAAGAAAGAAGGGGGATATAAAGGGAAAAGATAAAAAGAAAAAATGAGATGTGATGATAAAAGCATACACATATTTGGAGGGAAATTCCCCTAGTGATCATGTGAAAACACCAATTGTATATCCTTTTTATTTTACTAGCACTTCTGAATCTAATTCAAAAGACATTTTTGTTGCCAAAAATAAAAGATCTCCAAAGAGCCTATCTTAGAAGGGTTTATATGTACAAAAGAGGTGGTAGAGGAGAATTTTTTGGAGAAAGAAGAGGAATTTTTCTTGGAAGAAAGGAATACAAATAAAGTACTGCAAGAAGCCTTGCAGAGATTTAATCAATTAGAAGGTTTATTTAAAACATGCCAGCAAAAGGACAGTGAGAGTTATGTCAGAATTAGGGAGTTGGAAGAAAGACTCCATAAATTTGAGCATGGATCAAAACTGAAAATATTGGTACAAATTTCCTTGGTGGAAATAGATGGGAAATATCATATTCCAAAGAGCTCAATTGGACCTATAAAGACCCCCAAGTTGCATCTATTGTTGTGTCATTAGGTATTGAATTATGGAAGAGAACACATGAATTTTACCAAAAAGAAAAAGAATGGGAAAAGGTAAAAAATTAAATGATGTCTAATCATGTCAAGATAGTCAAGAAGAAAGAAATAAAGGTGAAGAAATTGAAGGTCAAAATTGAAAAACTGGTAGATAAAATAGTGCAGCTGATGAAATGTATACTGCTTGCCAGAGTTTATGCCCTATTTTCCCAAGAATTTTTTTTATGTTTTCAGTTTAGCTAGATAATTAGTGACTTACCTATTGCAATGAATTCAAGAATTTTATTTTTAGAAATTTGACAAAAGTCCACACTTGAAATGAAAGACCAATTGTGTAAGTTTTATTTGCATAATTTTGTTCTTTCTTATGAAACTACATGGAACCCATTGATGTTTGTGGGGTATCTAAAGATAAGGGCCTTGGATTCTTATGCTAGAAATGAACATCAAAGGGGTTAGATTCTATAGGAATATCATGAGAGAGAGAGAGAAATCCCCCCTAAAATTAAGAAAGGAGTCAAAATAAGCTAATGCAATGGTTGGATCTCTTAGAGCACATGGGAGTCAAAGCGAAGATTACAGAATGTAAAGAACAAGATTATAAGAGAATGAAAGGAACAATAGGTGCTAACATCAAATAAGCTTTTAAATTTATTTAAGTTACATGGAATGAGCTCATGTAGAATTAAAATGGAAGGAACAACATTTTGTGTACAATTCTGTAGCAATGATTCATAGACATAAACATATTTCAATTGCAATGAAGAATGGAGTTACTTATTTCCCACTTTTCTTTTGTCCACCTATATTCTTATTTCCTATACAACATTAGATAGGGAGGAACCAAGAGGAAGAGGCAACAACAGAAGATAAGATATTGGTGAAGCTCTTAGATAAAAGAGATTACTACTTGAAGTAGGGTAAAGGAGTAGACTGTGTGGTAGATTTTAGAGAGATGGCCCTGCAATATAACCTTAAACCTTAAATTTTCTTGAGGACAAGAAATAGCTTTAGCTGGGGGGGAAATAATGGCTTTATTTTCTTTGATATTTTTTTTTTTATCATTTCATTTGCTAAATTTAAAAGACATTCCCAAGACCTTATATATATTTGGTATGCCTTTATATGCAAATAAGTATTTTCAAGTATGTGGAAATGGAAATGTATTATCTTGATACATATCTTCTTATACATTGTTGATATGTGGTTGTCATTGATTTCAACACTATTGCCATTAATTTCATTAAGGTTGTATATGTCGAGGATATTGAGTAAATTGTAATAAAATAAGTTGCAGGTTGTCAGTGATGTAGTGAAGTTCACTATGGTGGCTAGCTCAGTATATTGCTGATAAGAGGTTGTGAATTAAATATTTTTTTGACAAGTATATCTAGTTTATCCACATGAATTTTTTGAGGTTTGCATGAAGATTTGATTGATTTATGAGTATTTGTGTTATGACAGTTTTTTTATTGCTTTAGTTGGTGTTCCTGAAAGAAGATGATGCGAATCTAGTAATTTGAGTTATTGCGGATGTTTTTGTGGTGATTCATGATGCTTATGGATGTTTCTAGATCATTCTCTATCTATTTTGTTGGTCTGCATTGATCGTTGTGCTCACAATTGGTGATTTTCTTCTATCAATTCATGTTTTTCATGATCATGGCTGACAAGGTGATTGTAGCATGTTGTGGATCTTCGAGGAATAATTGTTTAAGGTGTTTTGTATTTGAGGATGTTTTTTTGGATCCTTAGTATGTTTTGGCCTACATTTTTTGGTTCGCATTGATAAATTATTTATTGATTTGGGCTGACAGTTTGTACACATTTCATATTTTTTTGCACCAACATGCAGTTGATGTTATCCTTAGTTGCAGATACATAAGATTTATTTTTTATAACATTTGATGGTATGGTGTGTGATGTATGCTATGTGCTAAGTTTTAATAATTTTCTAATATTTTTAAGGAAAAATTAAAGTGTGAAGAAGAGTGAGTAGATGAAAGTGTTTATGTGCTTAACCAAAATTATAATTAGGCATTAGAAGATGTTATTTTCTTAGCTCAAAATCTTTTGGATGTAATATGAATTTTACTGTAAGACAGTGAGTCTTCTTTTGGGTAGTAAGCCTTTTGTATTTGAGTAGTGAGCTCTAGGTAGTGTGCCTAAATGCATGTGCATTCCCCATTTGTAATACTTTTAATAGGGTATAATCTTGTGGATTAACCTACACCATGGTTTTTCCCCTCATAGGGTTTCCACATAAAAATATTGGTGTGATGTGTGTTTTTGATGTGGTGATGGTTTATGATTTCATGTTTATTTATCAGATCTAAGAATAATTTTAATATGTATAATTTTTGTGACAACTGATTCACCCCCCCTCTCAGTTGTTTGCCTTGTGTTGCCAACAATTGGTATCATATCAAGTTCCTCTAGAGAAGATTGACCACTTGAGGTGATCTGGGATGGTGACATATAAGAAGGATAGTATGAGATTTGATGGAACTAATTATTCTTTGTGGAAGACTCGAATGGAGTGTCATCTGAGATGCATTGGTGAACCTTATTGGACAATTACAAATAACATGTATGTCATTCCACATAATGGTCCTTCTACTATAGGTGATATTAAGTAAGCCGAGTACAATATAAGGGATAAGGAATCATTATTGAGTGCTTGAATGATTCTAAGATGAAAAATGTAATGGATTTGAAGAATACTTATCAGATCTAGAAAAATTTGGAAAATTTGTATGAAGGTGATACCCATGTGAAGATTGCTAAGCTGCAAAGCTTGAAAGGGAAATATGAAATTTTGAGAATGGGTGAAGATGAGAACATCACTTATTTTATGTAGAGAGTGAATGAACTTTTGTGTATTATCAAATCATTGGAAGAATTAGAGATTGTTGCTAAAGTGCTCAAATCCTTTCCTATTGCATACAAACACAAAGCTATTGCTATTGAGGAGATTTGGATTGTGACAAATGTAACCAAAGACATTTTGATTGGTATGCTTGTGGCTTTTGAGTTAAGTGAGTTTGGTGAATCTTTTCCTAAGAAAAAATCTGCATTCAAGGCTACGATCTCTGAAAAAGATAAGTAAAGATATGATTCAAGAGAAAGTTCTTCTAGAAAAATGTCCAAGTATGAGCAGGAAATGAGAGAGATTCAAGAAGAAGAGAGAAAAATAGATGATCTTGAAGCACTTATTGTCAAGAGGGTAGCCAGAGCAGAAGGTAAGTATAAAGGGAAATTTCCTCTTAAATGTTTTTCTTGTAATAAGATAGGTTATTTTTCCTAAGGGTATCTGGAAAGAGTTCCTAAGCCAAGACCTAACAAGCCTAGATTCCAAAGAAAGTGTTATTATGTTGCTAATGAAGGTGTGACAAATGATGAATCTGATAAAGGGAATTTAAGTGAAGATGAATGGGTATTTATTTCTATCAAGGAAAATGATCCAGTACCTACTAAATTTTCTAGTTGCATAAATGTGGAGAAAGATCTAGTTGCTAGAGTTGAAGAAAGCGATGAATGGGTGATTGACAGTGGATGTTATCATCACATGACAAGTGATAGAAGTAAATTTGTGAGCTTGGAAAAGTATGATGGTGGTGTTGTAAGATTTGGTGATGGAAAATTTGGTGTAATCTGTGGAAAGGGATCCATTTCTCTTGATGGTAAGCATGATATTGATGATGTTATATATGTGGAAGGTTTGAAGCATAATATCTTAAGTGTTGGATAGATGGTTGACAAGGGATACAATCTTCAATTCATGGATGGAAAGTGTAGAATATTGAGTATTTTCGTAAATGTGATTACATCTGGAACAAAAACAAAAGGTAATATCTTTCACCTAAGTGCTACTAGTAAAAGTTGTGTGTTGCTCAAGTTGATGAAATTTGGTTGTGGCATAGGAGATTGTGTCATGTAAAATTTGACAATATTATCAAGATAAGTTCTACCCAATCAGTGAGAGATCTTCCTAAGATGATGAAACCTATTAATGTTATATGCAAGGAATGTTAATTAGGGAAGAAAACTAGAGTTTCATTACAGAGAAAACAACATTGTTCAAATGAAGTGTTGGAGCTTGTGCATACTGACTTGTGTGGTCCTTCTAGAGTTAGAATCTTACAAGGAGATAGGAATTTCATATTACTTATTGATGATTATCCTAGATTGATGTGGGTTACTTTCTTAAGGGAAAAATCTGAAGCTCTAGAGAAATTCAAGATTTTTAAAGCTATGGTTGAGATAGAGACATGTCTAAACATTAAATATTTGAGATCATATAGAGGTGGTTAATTCACTTCCGGTGAGTTTAATTCTTTTTGTGAAGAGCATGGGATAAAGAGACAGTTATCTTCCTCACAGACCCCTCAAAAAAATGGAGTTGTGGAAAGGAAGAATAGGACAATTCAAGAAGCTTCTAGGACCATGATGTTGGAAGGAAATGTTTTGCATGTATCTACTAGAGAGAAGCTATGAGTATTAGACTCTCAACTAGGTACATGTCAAAGGTTATACTGGTAAGAGCTATGGTTTTTTCATAAGCCTACTATTAGATACTTCAAAATCTTTGGGAATAAATGCTATATCAAAAAAGATGAAGATATAGGAAATTTTAATGCTAGAAATGATGAAGGAATATTTCTTGGTTATTTTACTAAAAGTAAAGCCTATTGGTGCTACAAAAAGAGATTGAGGAAAGTAATTGAAATTTATAATGTCAAGGTTGATGAAGACATAGCTAGACCATCTAGAACCTATGGATATGATTCAAATGATCAAAATGATAGTTCAAATAAAGGAAAGAAAGCTCAAACTCTAAATCAAGTTCAAATCATTCCGGTGAATCTGGAAACTCAAGAGGAAGAAACTAGTGAAAGTGCAGAAGTGAGATCACAAGAGCCTAAAGTTCAAGAATACCCTAAGAATCTAAGATATGTAGGACTAAATCATTCAAAAGATTAGATTATAGGTGATAAGAACAAACATGTTCAAACTAGGAGAAGAATTGTAGAAGAATATTGTTTGATCTCAAAGACTAGACCTAATAGTGTCAATGAAGCATGAAAAGATGAAAATTGGGTGGAAGGAATGAAAGAAGAACTACTACAAATTGAGAAGAATGATACATGGATTCTTGTTCCTAGACCTAAGGAAAAAAATGTAATTGGAACTAAATGTGTCTTTTAGAACAAATTGAATGAGCAAGGTGAAGTTGTTAGAAACAAAGAAAGACTTCTGTGTAAAGGATATTCTCATATGGAAGGAATTGACTTTGAAGAAACATTTTTTCCTATTGCTAGGATTGAAGTTGTGAGAATATTTCTTGCTTATGTTTATTACAAAAAATTTGAGGTTTATCAGATGTATGTCAAGTCAGTATTTCTAAATGGTGAACTAGAAGAAAAAGTATATATTGAGCAACCTGATGGATTTCAATTGACTGATCAGGGAGATATGGTTTGTCAATTGAAGAAAGCATTGTATGGACTTAAGCAAGCCCCAAGAGCATGGTATGCCAGATTGGACAAGTATTTGTTGAAGCTTGGATTTAATAAAGGTACTTTTGATAGTAATTTTTATTTCAAGATTGATCATGATAAAGATTTGATTGTTGAAGTCTTTGATGATGATATCATTTTTGGAGGAGATGATAGTTTGTGCATGAAATTTTCTAATGAGATGCAGAGTGATTTTGAGATGTCTATAATTGGAGAAATGAAATTATTTTTAGGATTGCAAATTACTTAGCTAGATAGAGGGATCTTTATATCTCAGTCCAAATATGTGAAAGAATTGCTAAAGAATTTTGGTACGGAAGATTCAAAGTTGGTTAGTACACCTATGGTGACTAGATGTAAGTCGACACAAAATGATGATTCTCCTAAAACAAACCAAATTAGATACAAATCCATGATTGGTGGATTGCTCTATTTGACTCAAAATAGACCTGATATCATATTTGGATGCATTGTTGCAAGATTTCAAGCTGATCCTAAGGAATCTCATGTGATAGTTGTGAAAAGAATTTTCAAGTACTTGAAGGGGACAGTTGATTTTGGCCTATGGTATCCTAAAGAAGATGACCTTACTTTGAGTGCTTTTACTGATGTTGATTGGGTAGTAGATGTGAATGACCAAAAGAGTACCAATGGTGGTGCATTTTTCTTGGGAAATAAGTTGATTTCATGGTTAAGTAACAAGTAGAATTCCATTTCTTTATCTATTGCATAGGAAGAATGCATTGCTACTACTAACAAATTTTTTACTCAAGTATTATGGATGAAGCAGATGTTGAAAGATAACAAATTTGTGTATGATGAACCTATTGCTATATTATGTGATAATTCAAGTGCAATTAACATTTCTAAGAATCTAGTGATGCATTCAAAAGCCAAGCATATATCTATGAAGTTTCACTTTTTGAGAGAGAAGGTGAGTGAAAAGGAAGTCAGATTGGAGTATGTACCCATTAAGGAACAAATTGTAGATAGCTTTACGAATCCATTTCCTAAGGATACTTTTGAGTATATCAGAGGGATGCTAGGGGTGATTACCACTCCTAATCAGAATTAAGATGCATTTACTTGCATCATTCTGTGCATTTCATAGTCATATCTTGCGATCTAGATTGATGTTGTGGTGGTTGCTACTCAGGGGGAGTAGTCAAATGTTCAAAAATGCGGTTCAGAACTTGTGTGGAGAAAGATAATTTGTATCTTTTTCATTGATGTCAAAGGGGGAGAAGATTCATGTGAAAAACTGTGAAAGAGTTAAGGAGAAAGGAGTCAAAATCTAAGGGGGAGAAAGTGGTAGAAGAAAGTATCGTTGATGGAATTTTTCACATCATGTGTTTCCATTAATGCCAAAGGGGGATATTTTTGGATATTGTTGATATGTGGTTGTCATTGATGTCAACACTATTGTCATTAATTTCTTTAAGGTTGTATATGTTGAGGATATTGATAAAATTGTAATACAATAAGTTGTAGGTTATCAGTGATGCAGTGAAGTTCAGTATGGTGGCTAGCTCAATATATTGATGATAAGAGGTTAAAGATTAAATATTTATTGACAAGTATATCTATTTTATCCACATGAAGTTTCATAGGTTCATATGAAGATTTGATTGAGTTATGAGAGTTGTTATATTGCTTCAGTTGGTGTTCCTAAAAGAAGATGATGTGACTCTAGTCATTTGAGTTGTTGTGCATGCTTTTGTGGTGATTCATGATTCTTGTGGATGTTTCTAGATCGTATTATATCTATTTTTTTGGTCTGCATTGATTGTTGTGATCGTGATTCATTATTTTCTTCTATGACTTCATGTTTTTCATGATCATGGCCGACAGGGTGATTGTAGCATGTTGTGGATCTTCGAGGCATAATTATTTAAGGTGTTTCCTATTTGAAGATGTTGTTTTGGTTCCTTACTATGTTTTGGTTGACATTGTTTGGTCTGCATTCATAAATTGTTTATTTATTTGGGCTAACAATTTGTACACATTTCTTATTTTGTTGGACTGGCATGCAGTTGATGTTATCCTTAGTTGTGGATATATATGATCACTTTTTTATACCATTTGATGGTATGTTGTGTCATGTATGTTTTGTGCTAAGTGTGAATAATTTTCTAATCTTTTGAAGGTAAAGTGTGAAGAAGAGTTAGCAGATGAAAGCGTTTATGTGCTTAACCGAAATTGTAATCAGGCATTAGAAGATGTTGTTTTCTCATTTCAAAATATTTTGGATGTAATATGAATGTTACTATAAGACAGTGAGTCTTCTTTTGGGAAGTAATCCTTTTGTATTTGAGGAGTGAGCTCTAGGTAGTGTGCCTACATGCATGTGCATTCCCCATTTGTAATACTTTTAATAGGGTATAATCTTGTGGATTAACCTCCACTATGGTTTTTTTCCTAATAAGGTTTCCATATAAAAATCTTGGTGTTATGTGTGTTTTTGATGTTGTGATGGTTTATGCTTTCATGTTTGGGTATGTGCGGGATCATGATGGGCCAAAAAGTGGCAATATTATGGGTATTTGTAGGGTATGTGGCTGATGACCTTTTTTTTACCCAAAATTGATGAAACGAAAAGGGTTTTTAGATGATATTCTAAGCTTTCCACAAATATAAATTATTCTTTAATTTGAATTTAATAAATAATTATTATTCATTTTCTATTAGAATTATGACTAAAGTCCTAATCGATAGGTTAATTGAAAAAAATTATAACTTTCAAACGGTATGAAATTTTTTGAATATGAAACATGTTTCACATTCTATGCTTCACATACTATAGGATTAAAAAAAGAAAAATTAAATTTCATGAAGTTTTGACCAAGTTAAGGTGGTCAGACACACAAGTTTTTATATTTTAAAAATTTGAAATAAAATTCATAATTAATTATTTACTTGGAAAAAATTACAAACAAATATGCATCACATCCTGATATGAGTCCCCTCTACTTATATATAAAATCTTATAAAACATATTATCATTTTATTATGGTTAGGTTGTCGCATTGATTCCTTACTCTCTTATTTTTTCCTAAATTTAAGTACTACTACATTGAAATTTCAAATTTTCACCAAATAGATTTTATTTATTTTTAAATAAACCTAGTAATTTAGAAACTACATTCAATTTTATACAGATTCTATTCTTAAATATTTTTAAAATAATATAGATAACTTATTCAAATTTTTACGTCAAGTTGCCTAACACTGATTTTTTTGAATTTTTTGCCACTTAAGGGCCTATTTTTTCCATGATGATCCTACACATACCCGTTTATTTATCAGATCTGAGAATAAGTTTAATATGTATAATTTCTATGACAGTTGATTCACCCCCTCTTAGTTGTCTTCTCTTGTGTTTCCAACATTTCTATACGAATGCATGAATGTATATAAAATTTAGTATGATTCTATGTTTAAATTATGATTGTTAATAATGTGGATGCCTTAAGAATGAGACTAATATTTTGTAGCAAGAAAGACCATTAACCCGTCGTAATAGGTTTTCCAACCCATGGCATAAGGATTGTAGATGGTTGAAGGGGAGAGGTAAAAACAACTAAGGCAAAACACTTTCATAAGGAATGAAGGTGATCATTTATTGATAATTTGTGAGTCAATACATCACCACCAGGAGGAGGAGTCTATTCTTAGATGGATTGATTTATGGTGTGACAATTATCAAGAACACATCTTTATCATAACATTTAACCATTAGGCATAGAGTTCTTAATTGGTTTCTCTACTCCTATTTCATAATTATTGTTTTGTGTTTTAGACTAAGTCCTCTTCCTATCTTTGAGGAAGAGTGGATTGTTACTTTATGAGTTTTTTTAGTCCTAGAAGAATTAAACTCCTCGCAAACCCTATATAGTCGGATTTATTATAAAGGAGTAAATCTAGTTACTGATAGTTATTTTAGTTGTTCATTGATCAAGTTTAAAGTAGTTTATTTTTTATTAGTTACAATAGTAGATATGTGTTATGAAATAAATCTTAAGTTGATTGTTGTCAGATTGCATGTAAGAGTTTAGTGTTTATATGCAATAAAGGCAATTAGTTGATATCATGAATTGCTAAATAAATAAGTAGATTTTGAAAACTTCCATGAAAACAACAACTGAAGCAAGGGCCACTTGAGGTAATATTAATCCACTTCATTTCTTGATGTTAGATTAATGATGCAATGTTTAAATTAGTTAAGTTTTGTGCCTTCAGCACACGCCCCATTTGGAACAGGGACCCTCTTTTCCTTTTCCTTGTCTAGTTATTTTTGTCACCACCTCATTTTATGTGCCCTATTTTGGTGTCCTAAATGGTTAACGTGCCTCCAAAGTCTCATATTAAGTTGACTGTGTGTCCTCACCTCCAATTTTGATAAGTCTTGGTCCATTTTCCTTGGCAGTTTGCTTCTGCCAATGGCCTCAAGGCCTAGCGGGCTCAGCTTGCCGGGTTGCCCTTGCCAGATTTCCATTGTGTGCTCACTATCCTGAATGACTAAAGGCCTTCGCCTTCCCGTGCCCTAATACCTGGCTTCCATATTTCTGCCCTTATCACTTGTGTTGCAAAATAGACTGCCTTTGCCTTTTCTGAGCCTGATCTCTCTGGCTTCCCTACCTATAATTCCATGGTAACCTCATCATTTCCAAATGGCCAACCTGTGCTGGTGTTCCATCCTCTAGACCCTAAACTCCCCTTCACCATTTATTTCCATAAGGCAACTCTAAAACAACTGCAAGGTCATGTCCTCTCAGCGACTGAGTCCTAGCCTTCCTACTGCCATCCATGAATTTGAACCCACCAACCGAGTTGTCTATCATACTTGCATTAATGGGAATATTAAATAATGTTTAGGGGTATAAATATCTGGTTCAACCTATCATTTTCATATGTCAGGTTGGCCAGAGGAGTTCAAAGCAATTTATGAAGAGTCAAGTGCCTTCATCGCCCACTACCATTACACCTGTTGCCCTCGTTTGTTGATCCTTTATGGATTTCACACCTTCTTTCATTGAGATTTTGAGGTAAGTTCATTTTCTGCCCATCCATGTGGTTTTTTGTGATTTTATGCTTAAATGATAAACATAACATGGATAAAATTACATTCATTTGGGAGATGAAGAAAACACCTAGAAAAAAAATGTGGTGGAATTCCTAGAATCCTCCAAAAAATCATTTTAGCCAAGACTAGAACTTTCCCATGTCGGCGTCATTCTTCACGCAAGGCGTTCATGCCCTCCAGACCTAGGCCTTCTTGCTACTGATTAAAAACTTAGAAACTAAACAACATTCAAACAGTGACATGCCCCTCGGGCCCATGACCTTGGACTTACGTCAGTAGATCACTGTTGAGACTTAAAAAAAAATTAAAATACTAGCCTCCATCCTTGATTCTTGGGCCTACTCCCATGGGATTCTATCCCAAGGATGTGGTCTCATAGTCAGCATTCTAAATGGCGGATAAGCCCCATCCATCTAGACCCCAAAGTCTGCCTTACCTTTTTTCATCTATGCTAGCAAACAAAACAAAGTGTCGAAAGATTCCACTAGACCCTGGACCACATACTTCCTTAGTGACTTTGTCATTCCAAATGGCCATCAAATAGCATCCATCCATCTCTCGAGCCCCAAGATTCCATTTGGTGAAAGGTTGAAAATGATGAACTCAAGTTCCTTCGCCTTTCCTGGGCCCATACCATTAGACTTCTTCCCATGGAATTTTGTCCCATCTCGGCTATCCTAAAAGGAAAAATGGGCCTATCCTTCCATCCTTCGAGGCCTACCCTTCTAATTGTTGAAAAAACTTAGCGAACAGATCTAGCGGCCAATCACGATGTCAGGTCTAACCCTCTAGGATTTCCCCCCAGAATTTTGCTAAGCATTCACCATTCCAAATAGAAAACCCTCAACAACTCCTTGTCCCTTTTTGCCTAAACACTTAAGTAACTGGTGGGATGTATTGACCACCTTTGAGCCTTGTAGATCTTGGATCCTAGAACCCCATCCCTAGAATTTTTTTTTCTTCTAGTTGTTCCAAACAGAAAAACCCTAATAGCTTTCTGGCCTTGTATCCCCAAACACTCCAATAGGGATCCAAATGACCTTTGATTTAAGAACCAATCTCGACCCACGTGCCTAAATTCAACCTTTCCCTGCATGAGTCTTTCAAACCATTGAAATCTAAGGCCGAGAGAAACCACCTAAATTTTCCCTGTCTTGTTCACCCTTTAAACGACATTCTTGCTAGGGAAGCCCAACCCCTTGGGCTAGGGTTGTCCAAAATCCCTCCAGTAAATTGCTAATGGTATCTTGAAGTAAAAATTTGATTTTATGAATGATATATCATCTAACCAAACTTTTTCCATGGGATTTTTGACTAACATTTGTGTTTTTGTAATTGGTTGTGCTCATCTTTCCTTTGTCTGTAGGATATATGGAATTGGGTGCACGACCCTTGGGGGCGACTATAGAGAAAGATAAAGTGAAGAAATCGGGCAAGGTTCCTTGTGGGAAAGAGGACAAAGACCAAATGAAATACCAGTTCCAAGGAGAGCCTCTACACTCAAAATTCATTACGAACTAGAAGGAAATTATAGATACCAATATCGGCCATGTCAATATTGATGAATTTAAATAAAGGGTTGGGATCCATCCTAAGACCGACAATGCAAGACTAATCATAAGTAGTGGAATTGCTAAGTTGTGGGATTTTCTCCATCACTTGTTTCTCCTGAGTCAATCATGGCTTGCAGACAGGCATATCATCCAAAGACACAGACAATAGTTGACAAAGATGGAAATATCCTTGCTAATATGTTGGGTGAAGCAATAACAAATAATTTCAACATCCCTACCTTTGTAACAATGGAGCTACCAACCATTGAGGAATGTAAATCAATGTGGGAAGAGGACCCAGGTGGTTGTAAGAAACTTATAAACTAGTACTAGCTCAAGGAGAAGAGGGGCAGTTCCATGAAGGTTCCCCAAGAGTTCTTCCGTAGTTACTTTCATGAGGACTACCACAACCTAGTCACCATGCTGAGTAGAGTAATGGGCCTTCCCATTGTAGCATACTTTCAAGAGTGGGTGGTCTACTTTTTAGAGTAGATTCTTCCCAGGGAGGAGGATGTTACCATAAAGGCCTCATTCTATTGGGGAGGCATAATAAGCGACTACTTCCATGAGCAGTTCATGAATTTCAAGAAAACCTCCAAATTCTACATGACTTCCTATCTTGTATACTCATTGGTTGAATGAAGATAGTATGTGTCTCTGGTCAAAATAGCATAACATGTAAACAAAATAATGCTATTTTGTTTATCCTGAAAGAGAAAGATAACACATGGATATCTAACTCCCAAGGTCCTGGTAATTGGTTCATGACTATGCTGATTTCACTCAATAGTTGATGTAACTATAATGTTCAAGGGGCATGCTGGTGTTGAGCTTCTGGATTGTTATAAGATTAAACATTAAACCTACTTTAACTAGGGGTTTTAAAGAAATATAAAAAGATAGATTAAAGCTTTGGAACTGAAGAGAATGCTAATTCATCCAACTTAACCAGAACTGTTAGCTTTCAAGGAATTTTTAACTAAAACTGCAAAAAAAAATTAACTTGTGATTAACACAGTTTTGTTTATTCACAGTGCTAACCTCAACAGCGGGTTGTAAACCATCACTTAAACAAAACATCAAATAAAATTCCATTCCTTGAAATCTTTTCAAATCAAATGATTAACCCAAGATAAATACCATTCTGGAACACAATATGAAGTAGATTTTAAATCTAGTTGCTTCTATTGTTGGTGAAATAGATAAACAACATTTACAAATTTGGAAAAATCACCAGTGTACAAAAAACCCATGTCTTCAAATCATCTCCATCTACACTAAGAAAACTTGAAAGATACATCACTACCTCCTACTCTCGAGTTTCTCTATACCAACCCTCACCAGTAGAGAAAAAAAAAATCCTATCTAGAAAGACTAACTCCTTCTCCAAAGTAAAAGTCTGATCCTCTACAAAGAGGCAAAAAATTCCATATATACACAAGCCCTAAAAAAAATCAGCCTCATTTTAGGGTTTTACAATAAATGTTAGTTTTTAGCAAGGTCAGCCCCAGAAGAGATTTTTTGAATAAAGTCAAGGATGCAGTTAATGCACATACCCTACTCATGTCGGTGAGAGATCGATCTTAGGCATGGCCTTTCAAATGTTTTGCAACCATCGTATTAACTCCTGGCCTTCGTTTCCACCCTTGAACTTCCTTGAAAAGCCACCTTGAATGGTCTGAAGTATATTCATTAATGTCGATCTTCTTTTGCTAGCCAACATCCTAACTATCCTCGCAACCTTTCCTTCTCTGCTTTCCTCTTGTTCTATAACTTTCTGTAAGTTGACCTCCTCCAAGAAGCAGCATTAAATTCCCTCTGAACTGAAAATACATGCCCTGATTATTTATCAAACCAGAGTAGATCCATGTCGTTTATTCCCTATTGATCTTCCTCATAAGAAAAGTCACTACAATCGAACTACCAATGGTTCACCCTTAGCCTCCTCTGATTGGTTGAACACATGCCGCATAAGATTCCCAGATGGTCAAAAATTATTCAAATAGAATTGCATGTCGGTGAGACACTAGTCGTGTCTCCCCGATGTGATTATACTCCACAACAATAATTGGAATAGCACATAATTGTTAGCCAGACTTCATATCGAGCTGCAAGGGTCATATCGATGTCTCTTTACATCACCCAGTCTATCGCTATTGGCCAGGCATCATATTGAGCCCCTAAGAGTTATACTAGTGCTAGTCGGCAAGACATCAAAAGAGTCTCACTGACTTCATTCCTTCAAGAGCTTCACACTAGCCTCGATTGAGGCATGCCTTCAAATAGACCTCCACCCAATGAAGATCCTACAAAAGAAAGTCTTCATTAGTCTTCTAAAGCATAGAACATGCCTTCATTCATCTTACCCTTTCACATATCCCCAGTAAGAAGAAACCCAACTCTGGTGAAGGCGGAGCTAGGATGGAACCAGAACTAGGACCGGAGAAAAAAAAAACCTTGCATAACCGGAACTAGAATGAAATCCGACCTTGAAACTTCTAAAAGTTTCAAGTTCGGGTTCTGTCCTGATCTTGCCTCTAACAACACTTCAAAAGAAAATGAAGAAAAAGATGAGAAGGAAGAAAAAAGAAGGGGAGAAGGCACCCCATGGAAAAACACAAGGAACAAAGGAAAAAAGAACAAGATATGTGAAACCAGAACCAAAACAGAACCCGAACCTAAAACATAGAGAAGTTCCAAAGTTCGGTATCATTCCCAGTTCTGCATCTGCAAAAGAGACCAAATGCAAGGGACAAAGATGGAACCAAATGCATGTAGGATCAGAGCGAAAAACTGATCCCAGGTGAAACACAATGGGCCAGGTGCAGAACAAAATCTGAGACTGAAACTTCTTCAAAGTTTTAGTTTTGGATTCCATCTCGATCTCACCTTTGAAAACATACAAAGAGACAACAAAAAGAATGAAAAAGAAAAAGGGAAGGGAAGAAAAACATCCCACAACCAAACAATCAGAATAGAAGGGAAAAAAACGAGAAAGTTCGGCGGCACCAGAACTTGGAACGGAAACCAGAACCTGAAAGGGAATTCCAATCCTAGTTTCAGTCCCAACCCTACATTCACCGGAACAAAACAAAAAAGGCCCAAGGGAGAAAGGAAAATTCCTAAGGCACGGGACACAGAACCAAAGGGAAATGACCAAAAAATAGGAGAAAAGGAGCAACCCAAAAGATAGTTGAAAACAACCAATGAAGAAGAAACAAAAAAGAGAGGGTGGAGTCAGATTCGGGATGGAATCCAAACCTAAAACTTTGAAAGAGTTCAATGTTCAGATTTAGCTCTAGACTCGAATCCGATAGAAAAAAAGACAGACTTAGGAGGAAGACAAAAGAACTCCTAAGACCCAACCAAACAACCAAAGGCGATGAAAAAAGAAAAGAAAAGGGGGACCCATTTTGTGCCAAAGTAAAATGGGGTGGTTATGCAAGGCATAACAGTATGTTGGGTTGTTTAGGGTGCCTGATGAAGAACCAAGTCAAGCATTGAAGTTTTATGATAGATACACCTAACTATAGTTCAAAAATTTTAAGGGGTATTGTAGAGTGAATGATTCCTTCGTGGGTCACATTATTAGATTACTTGGGGGAGATTTTGAAAGTAGGGTCTCTCACAGTGCTTGGGCATTCTTGAAACAGTGCACCTTGTTCATTCAATACCCCAAGTTCACCTACATTTGTGCCCAAGGTTACACAGAGAGGTCGAATAAGTTGCCCCAATACCCCAATGACTGGATTATACTGTTAGAAATCTCTCAACAACTACATGTACATTCAATCCTTAGTGGTAGGAATTTGGCAGGGATCCCTTATCCCTTAACTTTCGGCGAGGGTATGTACAAATTACAAACCACCCAATGTGCTAGGAATTATGAGAAGGAACTTATAGAATATCATTTTCTCCTACACACTGCTCACCCATGAATGGACTTGTATGAGCATGTAAGGAAGGCACTAGGACTAAGGTATGCCCATTTGCATCATTTAGAAGATTTCTGGGTAAATTTCCAAGATGATAAGAAGGTGCACGTGAGGCATTATATGTGAATGACTGCATACTTTGTAATAAGGGTGAATTTGTTTCCCATACCTGACCAGGATGAACAAGATGAAATTACTATAATGCACCTTAGGTACAATTTAGTTTCTAACTTTCCAATATCGGTGATAGATTGGGATGAGCAAGAGGTCGATGACCTTGATATTATAACCAAGCTCATCAAGGCTCGAACCAAGGAATGGGTCAATGGAAAAGTAGCTTGATTAAAGCAACAAGGGGTTGTCCTAACATATGAAGGCCTCAAGAGTGAGCCTAGTGCCACCGATGAGGCTGCTACTACAACTTCAATAGGAGAATCATCTAGATCTCCTCCACTCACAAGATCAAGGAAGAGGAAAGAGACAAAGGAGCAGTAGTCAAATCCAAAGTTTTATTCAAGGAAGGATTTAGAGGGTTCACCCTCAAAGAAACATAAAAGGATAGGAAGTGTCATGGGGCTTCTTGAAATTCAAGAGGATCCCCTTCATGAAGGTGAAGAAGGAGAGATAGATTAGCCAAAATCTCCACTGGTTGCCCCTGTACTCTTTGATCCATTTCTCAAGCCATGATTGCCACATCCCCACCTGCAGTGGACCTCTCAATCCACCTCGCCTCTTCTCCGCCCATTGGGTAGGTTGTGATGATTGACTCCTCCTTTGACACAACTTCCTCACTTTCCTCCACCTCCATGTCTCCCACCACATCATTTCCACTGGTCGCATTAACAATACCAATGCCAACGCTCACACTACTAGAGGAATTCTCGCAGCACATGCAAAATGTCCCCTTCAATATTTCTAAATTATTCTTGAATCCCACCATTCAATAGGCCTTAGCATAGGTCCTCGCCAATGCTTTGCCCTCAAAACCTCCAACGAAACCACCAACAAAGGATGCTACAATGTAAATCTCTGAGGAATGGGAGAGGTGGGAGATGGAAACTTCAAAAGCATTGCAGGAGGAGGTGGATGAGCACCATGAACATTTGGAATATGAGCACCATCAAATTGACAAGGTGGTTCATGAAGAAAAAGAAACATGATCTTCTTAAAGCGGTGATGAAAGAGATACTAATACCCAAATTATACAAACATTTGATGGGGATTTTGAGGAGCAAATGGCCCAAAAATTGAAGGACATTGGAGAAGAGGTAGAAAGTACTCCTCCTAGAGAAGAAAGGAAAGGAGATGACTTAATAATAGAAAATGTACAACTTCCTACAAGGGAATGGCAGGATAGCATGTCACTGTCTCATAAAGAGGAAGAAAATGTAGAAGAGGACAAGCCTGAGGCTCAGGGTCAGACATAAAAAAGCCTCGAAACTGAATTGCCCAAGGAGCATGGGCATAAGAATGAGCCAAGTGACAAAAGTGAAGAGGAGGCTGAGAAGGAAGAAATTCCAAGAGGACACCTACCCACCAAATCCCCAATCAAACATATAACATTCATCTTGGATTCTAATGAAGATGAAGAAGATGTGAAGGAAGAGGAAGAGGCTCCTAAAGAAAAGGAGACTAAAATTAGAAAAGATGAAGAAGAAGGTGATCATGAGTCGCCTAGAGAAAAGGCTCAGATGTCCAAATGGTTGGAGAAGCAACTTGAGGAGAGGGCCCCAACCCAGAGTAATCCAACAACAAGACTAGAAGCTATCTTAACTAGGGCACAAATCACTACCAAAAAAGAGAAGAATCCCAAGGTCAGATCCAAAGTGACAATGGATGTTTCTAGATCTAGGACTATCTAGGTGGCAACACCGGTAGTGAGAGTAGAAGGAATAAGCTACGATGTCTCCACCATTAATTTGGGAAAGGCTACTAGAGAGAAAAAGCTAGATCACCTCAAGGAATTTGTTGCCACAGTGGTTAACCTAATACAACCAGATAAAGTTTCAAAAGAGAAACTAAAGGCACAAGTGGCTAACCTGACGATGTACATCCAACAATGGTCCTCAGTGGAAGAAGTGCCTACCACATTCACAGCTCCACCAAAACTGTTCTCCAAGAAGAAAATTGATAAGCTTGAAAAGAGAAATAGTTTGGACAGGACTACATAAAGTTGGTTTTGATAGGTTCTATATGTTTGAAACATGGGCATCGGTCTATCTGTCTAGATAGAAAAAAAATTCTTGGACCTATAGCTCAGTCTCTTGAGGGCACAAGAAAATTTACTCTAACTTCCCAACAAGAAATTAGTCCACCTACCCAAAGATTGAGGCTATTCTCAAACTGCCAAGCACAACATGGGAAAAGGATCTTGCATTAAAGAGGGATGATCATTGGTTCATGGATGTATGGACACAGGACTTTGAGAACCAAAAAGAAAGATTGGAGTAGGTGATCGATAAAGTGGATCTAGATATTGAGTGGATCAAGGAAATTAGAGTAGATTGTGCCTGATACCTGAAGCTAATGACGGGCTATGAGATGCCTGCCATACAAATGGACCCAGATACGATAAGGCCCCACTTCCAAAAGAGGATGGAGGACATAATGTCAGTGGAGATAACCACCAATTTCATAAATTTTTCTGCCTGAGCCTTCACCCAATCATAGCTATTCTAGGATCACAATGCTAAGTATGAAGAGGATTTGGAAAAGCTCATGGAGAAATCCAAAGAGTGGAGTTATCAAGTCTTGTGATCCAAAATCATAGATCTTGATAAACTCCAACCATTAATTTTGAATTTCATGGAATATGTAGCTTTGAAGAAGCAAGAAGGAAACCTTATTATTAATGAAGAATTCCTAATAGAGTAGCTGTAGCAAAGGGAAATCAACAAAAGACAAAATTGCTACAATGTTGTCACTAGACAACAAAATAGGGATAAAGACAAAGTTGTATTTTAAATTGTAAGATATTGTGAGGTAGGTAGAACCCTAAGTTGTAGTGAATCTTGGCCACACAATGAGATTAAATCTTGGCCATTCGTTCTACTTTTTGGACACTATAAATAGGGGGTATCCTCTCATTTTCAAAGAGAGTTGAGTTGTTGTAATGACATCTTGCAGAAATTTCTAATGAAAATACATTGACTTGGTGCATTTTCTGAGTTTATTTACATGTTTCATGATTTAATCTCCCACAATTAGATGCTCTAGTTAAATTTACATTGTTTTTCTAGTTGGTTTCAATTGCTTAGATAGGTTTAGTGATGTTTTGTGATTATAGAAATTTTTGATGTGTTGATGCCTTCCAATCCATACTTTTTGCTATTTGTTGTTGGTAAATGGTCTTGTAAAACTAGTTTGGGTTGAAACTTGAAGTTGCTCTAAATTTTTATCCTTATTCATGCATGTATGTGGTGGATGAATGGTGAAATACCTACAGAACTTGGAAGATAGCACAATTTTCATGAGACTATGATTATTCTAGTTAAGTGGAATTTTGTTTGAAGGAAGTTGTCCATAGCAGGAACTCCATGATTACTATTCATATTTAGTTGCAAATCCAAGAACATTCCCCCCTCTTCCTTGCTCTTTTTTCCTCTTTTCTTTAGAAGTAACCTAGGCTAAGGTTCATTGCACATTGTAAAGTCAAAACTTAAGGAAAACACTGGAGTTTCAAATTGTTGTTCAAACCTACAACAAAGTGCACCTTAACTTCCATCTCAGAAACTTTAGAATTTAAGATCCACTTTGTCTTACCTAGCTACATAAGTCTACCCTGTGATTACAAGCAAAATCACATCAAATATCAACTGGGAGATTCCATGCAAGTCATGACCTGACACCTAAGAGACATTGGGGTGATTTTCAACAACTTGCATTAAGGGAAATTTACATAAAAAATGGGCCTCCTAAGGATGACATCATTATCTTTTTAAGTTATCAAGAATCAACTAAAAGATGACATCAACCTGTACGATGACATCATCCAAAATAAAAATAAAATTATTTATTTTATAAAACAAAACTTTCTTAAATCTTATGAATTAACTCATGATGGTTAATTTAACTCTACATATACTATTCTACCTCATTCATCTTTCTAATTATAATTTTTTTTTTTTTTAGATTTATATTCTTAAGTTCTATTATAGAAATTTTTATATTTTCAAAAAAATATTTTTATTCTTTAAGAAAAAATATAAAACATTTAAAAAACATTAAAAATTCATAAAAATCATTTATGAAGTGTTGCAAAAATTAAAAAGTTCTTTAACTATTTTTTAATAATTTCAAATATTCTAATATTTAAACATTTAGCATCTAAATATTCTAATATAAAAAAAAATAAAAAAAATCTTTAATTATTTTTAATAATTTCAAATATTCTAATATTTAAATATTTAGCATCTAAATATTCTGACATCAAAATTTTATTATCTTTAATTATTTTTAATAATTTTAAATATTCTAATATTTAAATGTTTAGCATCTAAATATTCTAATATCAAAATTTTATTATTTTAAATTTTTTGGTGGCCTTTTATAAGGGTGCACTCATTTTATGTGATGCACTCCTTTTAAGGGGGGGCACTCACATTTAGTGGGCCCCCTTATATTAATTTTAAAAATATATATTTTAAACTTTTAAATATATTTTTAATTGTTAAAAAAATATATATTTTAAACTTTTAAATATATTTTTAATTTTTTTTGAAAGAAAGACGATTTAAAATATTACTTTATTTTTTGCTAATTTTCATTATCTTTTAATGATTTTTGCAATGGTCTTTTTTTAACGGTCACTAGTTTTAGACATTATAGGATTTTCTGATTTGTGAATTTGTGGAGTTTTCTTAAGCAATTCTTAAGCCTTTCTCAAGCATTCTACAAGCATTTCTAGCTATCTTCTCATCTCTTCTTCTTTCTTTTTCTTCGCATAAGCAGCCAGTGACATTTTAAATTTTTAATAAAATCATATATATATATAATAAAATACTAAGTAAAAAATAAAATATCTAAAGTTACTTTTACTTTGTTACTTTTTAAATAAAAACAAATAATTAAGAAAAGAAAGTGAATTTGACTTTTCTAATAAATTATAATAGAAATATAAGTTACCAAACTTGAGTTTAAGAGTTTTTAAATAAAAAATAAATAATGAAGAAAGTGACCTTGAGTTTTTTAATAAATTATAATAGAAATATATGTTACCACTTTTAAAAAATCTTGGACTTCATTTTTTTAAGGAATTATAATAGAAACGTGTGTTCCCACTTAACTCATGTAGTTAAGTAGGGGCGTCGGTCCTAGCTCAGTTGGTTAAGGTGTTCCTTGTAGCAGGGCGCCCACCATGGGTTCGACTGGCGCTCCCGTGGTACCGGTTGGTGTGTCCCGCCAGCACGCCGGTCACGGTAAAAGTTTACCGGCGGTGGGGGTTATATGGGGGTGCACCCGAGCCCTAAAAAAAAAACTCATGTAGTTAAGTAATTTATATTTTTTATAATTAAATAATTTGTATTACATGAGACAATTTTTTCTTTTTTAGACTTCCTTAGGAGGCCCATTTTTTATGTAAATTTCCCCTAATGTTGTTGGAGGCTTCCTTTCAAGAGTGGTAGTAGACCTATGCATTGCCTGTGTTGAGAAAGTGTGCAAAACACCCATCAACAAAACAGGCACTAGAAGGAGGGCCTTGTGAAGCTGGATCAAATTGGATCATTCTCCCCTAAGAGGTTTCAAAGAATTTTAAGCTCAACACCAAAAAAAGAACTTCAAGAGTTACAACCCCCCACAAGGGCTAAACAAACTAAGGTCCCAAGGCTTAACCAAGCATTCGCT
Organism: Sequoia sempervirens; assembly: GCA_007258455.2. Taxonomy (NCBI): domain Eukaryota; kingdom Viridiplantae; phylum Streptophyta; class Pinopsida; order Cupressales; family Cupressaceae; genus Sequoia; species Sequoia sempervirens. The sequence continues at coordinate 23,634 of VDFB02356812.1, forward strand.
CATTAGACACCTCTTATGAACTAAGTGTTGTAGTTGCCCATCATCCCACATCCTGGAAAACCAATGAATTAGATGCCCCCATCCCTTCTTACTTGCAACCTCAAAAAAAGAAAAAGCTATCCTCAAGTTCCCCAACAACAACAAACATATCCTCAATAGCCTAAAGCTCCACTATATCTTCCAAGGCCAAAATTCCCTCCTGCACATCAAAACCAGCCAACAACCCCACCTGTCTTTCTCCAAAATTAAGTGTCACAGCTGAGCAATACTGAGAAAGACAAATTGGAAGAGCTGACATAAATGATAAAAAAAAGTCTACAGAGATGACAGACCTAAGAAATAAAAATAATTAGTTATAGGCTTCCCAATGTAGCCTCTAGGATAACCTCAATCGAGATAGCAGGGATAACAGAGACGGTAGAGATAATCATGAAGTCAACACCTCTTCTAGGAAAAATTATGACAAAGGGAAGAATTCAAATCAGACCTTTGAGAGGAGACCTTCTCAGAGGCAGAATCACACATGGAATACGAGGCCCAATAATGGAGGTTTCCCTACTCCTCTTGATAAGCCTGTCAGTAATGAAAAGATGACTAGTGGGGTGTATCTTGCTGAGGCAACCTTGTTTGGATGGTGTCAAATTCACAAGACTAGCAGACACTTTGAATTAGATTGTTCTGAATTTCAGACAGCCATTGAAATCTTCCAAGTGGAGGTCCAAAATGTTGTTGATAGTGCCAGTTGTAGGGACATCATCCCATCTGACCTTACAATTCCTCTTGTCTCATGGTCAACCAAGTTCCATTCTTGTAGAGCGACCGCAATGAGCCTGAGGTGGAGGTCCTCCCCGATAAGAGTGAAGAAGTGCAAGAGGTAAGTAATGAACAAACTTGGCTCAGCTTTTCAATTTGGAAAATAATGGTCCAGTAGATGAGGAAGAACCACATGTAGATGAAGTATACATGTTTCATTAGAGGAAGACTTCTTACTCCCTTAGGAACAGGCAGGCGGGTGGACCCTTTACAACTTCTACCCCACCAAAAAAATTTAGTACCCTGCTTGACCCAAATGCCAGTAGTAACCCTAGGTTTCTCCATGTACCCACTCAGTATCTTAATAAAGATAGGCCACAAAATCAGTCACAGAGATAGCCTCAAGGCCAATCCCAAGACCAGTCAAGTCAAACATAGGCCCAATCCTCTAGCTCTGCCATAGGTCGAGCCTTTGACTCTGAAATTGAGCAAATGGGTGAATATGTGGTAGAAGAGTTCAAGAAGGTAAAAAATAGCCTATCTGCCTTTGAGCTACTCAAAGTCCCTATTGTAAGGCATGCCTTCTTTAGGGTAATTAATGGGACCCCATCCTCTAAAGAAACATAGGGAATGTCAACAAAAAGAGTCACCTTTGAAGAATCTAGATAGGATCTTGTGATTCAAGACATCATGAGGAAAAGGAGGGATGTTCCCTCAAATCAGTCCATAAACAAACAACCAGCAAAAGAATTTCATTCAAATAATAGGCAAGCCACCAAGGATCAACCCTTTGGGAAAACCAAAGATTAGTTTGGTGATAAAAAAAAAATCTCAAGTGGCTCAAGTGGACACGCCTATGAGCCTCTTTCAAGGAAGATTGGAAACACCATCTAGATATTCAGGAAAAATTTGCATAATTGCCTCGTTGATTTCAAATCATTAGCCAACATCATGCCCTTGGCTATATGAAAGGCCCTTGGGATTACTCACACACCTTTGAAGAAAAAGGTGACTCAACTAGATAAAACCAAGGTAAACATTGTGGGAGAAATGAATCGAATCCCCATGTAGATTTTTGCAGACCCAAGGGTGCAACAGGTCATCAACATAAAAGTTGTAGATATCCTTGACACATACAAAATTATCTTAGGTTGGGATTTCATCTATGCATTGAACAAATATGCTGCAACATAATTTTCCCATATGTGGCTACCATGGAAGAGACTTCCAAACTAGATCTGCATCGAGCGAGAGTCGCGCATGAAATTCATGATCATTGAATACAACAATTTGAATGAGGTGTTGTTTGGTGAAACGAAGCTGGGAAACTATTGTCCCTTTGCATATCAAGAAGAAGTGGAAACTCCAAAGGAAGGCATGATTTTAGAAGTCCTCTTCATGCAGTGTAGCCCTCCAGTCGATTTAGCTCATGTGCCTTAGAGCACAAAGATGTTAGTAGAATTCAGTGATGAGGAATCTCTGGAAGATGGTATTCTAGGACTATTGGACAGATTTCAAGATTTCAATAAGAAATGCATTAAGAATCAACTCAGCTTGGGTGCAAGAATGAATTTCCAAGAGCTCCTGCTACCTAATTGTTGTAGGGTACACGATGTGGCCCATTCTGAATTCAAATGTTGCCTATGCCAAATAGTGGTAGAACATGTTAAGAAATTAGCTGCTTCATAGAGGGAAATGCCATCAGAGTAGCCCACCCTTCATCACACCAAACTGACACCTACTATGGAGATCAAAGATGTTAATCCATAACTTAAAGGAAACAATCACTTTAGTGGCCTTGGTGTCAAAGAGCTGTCCAAATTCTAGACATTGTGTTTCGATGGATCCAAGTCAAAGTAGGGAGTTGGCACCGAGTTTGAACTGATCAATCCTACAGGTAAGTATTATTTTTCTTCCCATCAACTCCAATTTTACTGCACCAAGAATGTAGCAAAATATGAGGCTTTGGTCCATGGTCTTCTAATGGCCTTAAAGAAAAATGTTAAGATGTTGCAAAATTTTGGTGATTCTGAGTTGGTAGTCAAACAAATCAGAAAACTATACTCTTGTCACTATAGAAGATTGGAAAAATATAAGCATAGGGTTTGGGATCTTTTAGAAGGGCTAGACGCATTTAATATCTAGTTGATCCCTCGTACTCAAAACCATACAGCCGATGCTTTGGCTCAAGCAACCAACACACTGCAACCCCTATCCTTGTCAGGTCTCAAGAAACCATCCATGCCATATAATGTCACTCACTTTCACTTCTACAATGATGATAAGCACATCCTTGATTTCATCACTAGCTACAATGTTTATGCCACCCAAATCATTGATGAGGCTGACCCGAAAGAGGTCGAATTGGACATAGAGGGGGTAATCAACCTGAAGACCAACATGATTCCTCAAGGGATGGTTCAGCTGGAGCACATTTTTTATTTGGATCAGATCAAAGATCAAGATCAACAAACAAAGAAGGAATTCATAAGCAACTAGTACGATGCTCACAACCTCAGAATTGTCGAAGAGACCAAAAATGTTTTTATTGGAAAACTATGTATTGTAGAGGAAAAGGAAGGGATTTTGGATTCTTTACGCAAGTATCATGATGTAGTGGCATGGATATATGAGGACATTAAGACTTTTGATACCTCCATCATCACGCACATCATCCCTCTCAAGATAGAAGTGCGTCCATTCCGCCAACGGCAACGCCCGATCAATTCCTTGCTAGAACCAATCATACATAAATAGGTACAAAAGTTGCTTTCAGCTAGGATTATCTTCCCGATTAGGCATTCCACCTGGGTGGCCAACTTGGTCCCTATTAGGAAAAAGAATGGAGAGATCAGATTGCTCATTGAATTTCACAATTGGAATAGAGCTTGGGAGAAGAACAATTATCCAGTGCCTTCCTTGGACAAGGTGTTACAGATTATCAATGGCTCCCAAATGATGTCCTTTCTTGATGGGTACTTTGGATATAACCAATTTATGGTGCAATATGAAGATCACCATAAGACAACATTCACCACCAAGTGGGGGACCTTTTCTTACAGAAGAATTCCCTTTGGGCTCATCAACATTGGCACCACTTTCCAACGTGCCATGGATATTTCCTTCAAAGATCTAATCGAAAAGTGCATAATCATCTACATGGATGATTTAAATGTGTTCTCTAAGAAATGGAGTGGTCCCATGTCTCTGATTTATGCAAGTTTTTTCAAAGATGTAGGGATTTTTTACTCTCCCTTAATTTGAAGAAGTACATCTTCAGAGTGACTGAAGGGAGGTTACTGGGGCACATCATTTTAGAGCGGGGAATCTCTATAGACCCTGAACGTATCCAATACTTACTAAAGATCCCACCATCGGGTAGTAAAAAAGAGCTAAAATCTTTCTTTGGGTAGATTAACTTCATGAGGAAATTCATCACGGGCTTTGCTAAGATTGACAAGCTTCTCAACGCTACGTTAAAACAGGATGCCAAGATCGAGTGGACTCCTAAAGCCAAGCAGGAATTTGAAGAAATCAAGCAAGCCATTGTTGAGGTACCTATGATTGTCAACCCAGACTATATGAAGCCATTCTTCATCTATTCATTTGCTTTAGAACATTCCTATACTAGCATTTTGAATTAGAAAGATGATGAAGGGAATGAGCACCCAATCACCTTCATGAGTTCTCCTCTGAAAGATGTTGAATTATGCTACCACAATGCAAAAAAGAAAGTGTATCCCCTCGTTAGGGGAGTGAAGAAATTTAGACATTACATCCTATGTAATAAAGTGTTTGCCATCGTCCTCGACTGAGTCATGAAAATGTTGCTCATGCAAAATGAATTAGGAAAACAAAGATCCAAATGGGTCAGATTGCTCTAGGAGTATGATATGGACATTCAACTAATGAGATTGGTGAGAGGACAGGAACTTACCCAAACAATTATTGAAGTAGCGACAGAAGCCAAACCCAAACATACAATGCAATAATATCATCTCGAGGATGTTTCCCTTAGAAAATGCTATGAGGAAATCATCTATTATTTGTTGAATCACAAGTGCCCACCTCACCTGCAGGGAGTTCAAAAACATGCTCTTAGGCTGAAAAGCAGTAGTTTCATGCTGCAAGGATTCATTTTATATAAGAGAAACCATGAAGGTATCTACTTAAGATGCCTTGGCAAGGAAGAAGCAGATCGAGCCCTTAAGGAGTTCCATGACAATTTTGGCACTGGTCATGGGTCTTGACCTTCTACTGCACATTAGATAATAAGAGTTGGGTATTACTGGCCGAGTTTCTTCAAGGATTCTCATGGCCATGTCCACTCTTACCACACATTTCAAACCACCGCTACCAAGGAGAAGAATTCCACTATAACACTGCAATCGATTCTAGAGGTGAAGTTGTTTGCACAATGGGGTCTTGATTTCATTGGTCTGGTAAGCCCTCCATCATCTATGAGACACAAGTACATTCTTGTCGCTATTGATTACTACACTAGATGGATAGAAGCAATTGTATGTAGGCAATGCACAATTGATGTAGTTACAATTTTTTTAGAAAGTTTCATTGTTAAATCGCTTTGGTTGTCCTTATGCATCGGTGTGTGATAATGGACCTGTATTTGCTTCATTAAAATTTGTTGGTTGGGCTTTTGATTATGGAATCACCCTTAAATTTTCATCCAATTATTACCCTCAAGGCAATGGCCTTGTTGAATCCACAAACAAGAACCTGATCATAGTGATCAATAAACTACTTGATAGGAATCCTAAGGACTAGAATACCCAGCTCCACTTCACCCTTTGGGAAGACCACACTTTCCAGAAGGCTGCCCTTGGTGATTCCCCATTTCACTTGGTCTACAACTTAGAACCTATATTTCCTATCCATCTAAAAAATCCCTACCCTCCAGTTCACCAATGAATTTTATGAAGGGGGGACCGTAGAGAAGCTCGGTTAGCTAAGATCTTGCATTTAGAAGAAGTGTGAGACCATGCCTTAGAAAAAATTTCCAAACACCAGGGCCTCGTCAAATGTTGGTTCGATCGTCGAGCCAAGATCAAGGCCTTTAGAATTGAAAATTTAGTCTTGTACTTGGAAAAGGCCCATGAAAAGAAAGGGGGACACAAAAAATTCGACAAGCTTTCACTTGGCCCATTTCAGATAGCAGAAATTCTAGGAGACAATGCTTTCTGCCTAAAGACTTTAACTGGTGAAAACGTCCCATTGCCAGTCAATGGGAAGCACCTAAAGCATTACTTCCAATTCTGAGCTCTTCGAGCTCTCCTTTGTTAATATTTGTACATAGATTAGGTTAGGTTGCCCTTTGGTTTTCTTGTGTTTTGTTGTTTTATTGTTGCTCTATTTTTCCCATCTCCTAGCTATTTTGTTTCGAAGAGGGTGTCCTCTATTCTGCTGTGGTGATCATGCTCATCTGACAAATGGTTTGCTTTGTTTTCCATCCTTAGTATTCTCTAGCTAAACATTCATTCTGGACTAATGGTGCCTAAAAGATTTCTAGGAATGGTTTCCTCATTTTAACTCTACCTTAGAACTCGACCCTTGGTTCGATCCTTTTATGCACATCTCAGATCTTGCACAAAACACATGTTAATTATTTCCAAAGAACTATACAATGGCTACTATGATATCCTGGTAAGTGAAAAATCTTAAGTCCTCTCCCATGGCCACTATGGTTCCCAAACCCATAGTAGGCTTTAGTGCTTAAACAATTGAGCAAAACATAAGTGAGAAAAGAAAAATTCAAAGAAAGAAAGAAATGAAAGAAAATTCTAAAATCAAGTGACCGTATGGGTGTGTGGGTAACTCTACCGGGGCTATGGATGCTAAGTTGGCAGTATAGAAATATTCGCAGGGCCACAACAACAACTTTATTGGGGCTATGGATGCCTGACTGGCAATGGGGAAATTTCTAGGTTACTTTTGGTATTAGATGGTTTATGTAGTTTGGTCGGTTGGATTAGCAGCCATTTTTCATATTTTCCACGAAAATGAATGAATTCATTACACACACTTCTAAGATGTCTTATGGATTGACCCAGCTAAGGACCCTATTCTCCTAAGTTCACATTTGGATATTGGTCCCTGGTCTGTGAAACCAAATATTCTAGATTCAAAATGAATGCTTACCCTCAAAACCCTTAGGGGCATTTCCCAGCGGTATCGCCATTTGTTGTGCACTCAACACACATGCCCTATTCGAAATAGGGACCCTCTTTTCCTTCACCTTGCTACGTCATTTTGTCATTACCTCATTTTGTGTGCCCTATTTTGGTGTCCTAAATGGTCAAGGTGCCTCCAAAGTGTCATCTTAAGTTGACTGTGTGTCCTCCCCTCCAATTTTGCTAAGTCTTGGTCCCTTGCAAAATTTTGTTGGCAGTTTGCTTCTTTCAATGGCCTCAAGGCCTAACGGACTCGACATGTTAGGTTTCCCTTGCCAGGATTCCATTGTGTGCTTGATGTTTTGAATGGCTGAAGACCTTTGCCTTCCTATGCCCTGGGACTCGACTTCCAAATTTTTTCCCTAATGACTTATGTTGCAAAACAAACTGCCTTTTCCTTTTCTCGGCCCAATCTCTCAGGCTTCCCTGCCTAAAACTTCATGTTAACCTCATCATTTTCAAATGGCCAACCTACACCAGCATTCCATCCTCTAGACCCCAAACTCCCCTTCGCCATCATTTTCAAATGGCAACTCTGAAACAGCCACAAATTTTCATCCTTCCGGCACCCAAGTCGCAGCCTTCCTGTTGTCAAGCATGAATTTGAACCCACCAACTAAGTTGTCCATTGTACATGCATTAAGGGGTGTATTAAATGATGATTAGGGGTATAAATATTTAGTTCAACTTGTCATTTTCATATGTCAGGTTAGCCAGAGGAGTTCAGAATGATTTCTGAGGAGTCCAATTCCTTCGTCGCCCGCCACCATCGCACCTACTGCCCTAGTTTTCCAATCCTTTATGGATTTCACACCTTCTTTCATCAGAATTTTGAGGTAAGTTCATCATCTTCCCCTCCGTGTGGTTTTTATGATTTTATGCTTAAATGATAAAAATAACATGGGCTAAAATTTCATTCATTTGGTAGATGAAGAAAACACCTAGAAAACCCATGTGGTGGAATTCCTAGAAACCTACCAAAACATCATTTTAGCCAAGACCAAAACTTTCCCATGTCGGTGTCATTCTTCATGTAGGGTGTCTGTGCCCTCTAGACGTGATCCTTCTTGTTACTGATTAAAAAATTAGAAACCAAACAACATTCAAACAGTGACATGCCCCTTGGGCTCGTGACCTCGGACTTCCATTAGCAGATCGCCATTGGGACTTAAAAAAATTTGAAAATGTTAGCCTCCATCCTTGATTCCCAGCCCACTCCCATGGGATTCCATCCCCATGATGTCACCTTGTGGTCACTATTCTAAATGGCGAATAGGCCCCATCCATTCAGACCCCAGAGTCAGCCTTACCTTTTGCCATCCATGCTAGCAAACAAAACAAAGTGTCCAAAGCTTCCACTGGACCTCAGAACATGGAGTTCCATCCATGAACTTTCATATTGACTTCGTCATTCCAAACGACCATCAGACAACATTTGTCCATCTCCCAAGCCCTAAGATTCCATTTGGCATAAGGTTGAAAATGATGAACTCAAGTAGCCTTTCCTAGGCCTGTGTCGTCAGACTTCTGCCCATGGAATTTTGCCCTGTATCAGCCATCCTAAAAGGAAAAATGGGTATGTCCTTCGAGGCCCACCCTTCTAATTTTTGAAATAACATAGCGAAGAAATCTAGCATCCAAGCACTATGTCAAGTCTGACCCTCTAGGATTCCCCCCGGGAATTCCACTAAGCATTCATTGTTCTAAATGGTAAAACCTCAACAACTTTCCATCCCTTTTCACCTGAACACTTTAGTAACTGGTGGGATTTTTTGACCGCCTTTGAGCCTTGCAGATCCCATACCCTAGGACTCTATCCCCAAAATTATGTTTCTTCTGGTTGTTCTAAATAGAAAAACCTTGATAGTTTTTCGACCTTGTATCTCTAGACACTCCAATAGGGATCCAAATGACCTTTGATTTAAAAACCAATCTCGACCCACATGCCTAGATTCAACCTTCTCTTGCATGATCCTTTCAAACCATCAAAATATAAGGCCGAGATAAACCACTTGGATTGCACTACCCTATACACCCTTTAAACGACATTCCTACCATGGAAGCCTGACCCCCTAGGCCCGAGTTTTCCAAAATCCCTCTAGTAAATTTCTAATGGTATTTTGAAGTAAAATTTTGATTTTATGAATGATATATCATCTAACCTAAATTTTTCCATTAGATGTTTTACTAACACCCATGTTTTCATGATTGGTTGTGCTCATCTTGCCTTTGTTTGCACGATATATGGAATCGGGTGCAGGACTCTTGGGGGTAACTACAAAGAAATACAAAGGGAAGAAATCAAGAAAGGTTCCTCATGGGAAAGAGGACAAAGAACAGATGAAGTACCAGTTCAAGGGAGAGCCTCTGCACTCAAAAATCATTATGGACTGGAAGGAAATTATAGATACCAATATCGGTCATGTTGGTATTGATGAATTCAAACAAAGGGTCAGGATTCATCCTAAGACTGACAATGCAAGACTGATCAGAAGCAATAGAATTGATAAGGCTATGGGCTTTCCTCCATCCCTTGTTCCTCTTGATTTGGTCATGGCTTGTAGGCAGGCATATTATCTAGAGACACAGACAATAGTAGACAGAGATGGAAACATCCTTGTTGATATGTTGGGTGAAGCGATAACAAATACTTTCCACATCCCTACCTTCATTACAATGAAGCTTCCAACCATTATGGAATGTAAAGCAATGTGGGATGAGGACCCAGGTGGTTGTAAGAAACTTATAAACTAGTACTGACTCAAGGAGAAGAGGGGCAGTTCCACAAAGTTTCCCCAAGAGCTCTTTCGCAGTGACTTTCACGAGGACTACCATGACCTGGTCACCAAGCTAAGTAGAGTAATGGGTCTTCCCACTACAGCATACTTTCAAGAGTAGATGGTCTACTTTGTAGATTAGATTCTCCGTAGGGAGGAGGATGTTACCACAAAGGCCTCATTCTAGTGGGGAGGCATAATAAGTGACTACTTCCATGAGTATTTCATGAATGTCAAGAAAACCTCCAAATTCTACATGACCTCCTATCTTGTATACTCATTGGCAGAACGAAGATAGTACGTTGGGTTGTTCAAGGCACATGATGAAGAATTGGGTCGAGAATTGAAGGTCTATGATAGATACCCCCAGCTCCAATCCAAAAAATTTAAGGAGTATTGCAGAGTGAATGACTCCTTCATGGGTCACATTATCAGATTACTTGGGGGAGATTTTGAAAGGATGGTCTCTCACAATGCTCGAGTGTTCTTGAAATAATATGCCTTCTTGTTCATTTAGTACCCTAAGTTCACCTACATTCATGCCCAAGGTTACATAGAGAGGCTGAATAAGCCGCCCCGACACCCGAATGAACAAATTATACTGTTAGAGATCTCTCGACAACTGAAACATGTACATTTGATCCTCAATGGCAGGTATTTGGCAGGAATCCCTTATCCCTTAACTTGCGGTTTGGGTATGTACAAATTTCCAAACTCCCAATATGCTAGGAATTATGAGAAGAAACTAGTAGAATATCATTTTCACCTACACACTGCTCATCCATGAATGGACCCATATGGGCATGTAAGGAAGGCACTAGGATCAAGGTATTCCCATTTACATCACATAGAAGATTTCTAGGCAAATTGCTAAGATGATGAGGAGGTACACACGAGGCATTATATGTGAATGACTACATACTTTGTAAAAAGGGTGAATTCTTTTCCCCTACTTGACCAAGTTGGAGAAGATGAAAGTACCATAATGGACCCCAGGTATAATGCAGTTGCCAACTTGCCAATACTGGTGATAGATTGGGATGAGCAAGAGGTCAATGACCTCAATATTATAATCAAACCCATCAAGGCTCACACCAAGGAATGTGTCAATGGACAAGTAGCCTGATTAAAGCAACAAGGGGTTGTCCTAACATATGAAGGGATCAAGAGTGATCCTAGTGCCATCAACGAGGCTACTACTACAACTTCAATAGGAGTAACATCCAAATCTCCTCCACTCACAAGATCAAGGAAGAGGAAAGAGACAAAGGAGCAGTAGCCAGATCCAAAGGTGTATTCAAGGAAGGATTTGGAGGGTTCACCCTAAAAGAAACATAAAAGGACAGGAAGCATCATGGGGTTGCCTACAATTTAGGAGGATCCCCTTCATGAAGGTGAAGAAGGGGAGATAGATCAGCCAAAATCTCCACCGACTGCCCTTGATGCTACTGCCCTTTCATCCATTTCTCAAGCCATGATTGCCACATCCCCATCTGTGGTGGATATCTCATTCCACCTCACCTCTTCTCCCCCTATTGGGTAGGTTGTGACAATTGACTCCTCCTCTGACACAACTTCCCTGCTTTCCTCTATGTCCATGTCTCCCACCACATTTCTTCCACTGGTCGCATCAACAATACCAATGCCAACACTCACACTGCTACAAGCATTCTTGGTGCACATGCAAAATGTCTCCTCTGAGATTTCCCAAGTATTCTTGAATCCCACTATTCAAGTGGCCTTAGTGCAAGTCCTTGCCAGTGCTCCACCCTCAAAACCTCCAATGGAACTACCAACAATGGATGCTATGATGCAAATCTCCGAGGAATGGGAGAGATGAGAGATGGAAACTTCAAAGGAATTGGAGGAGGAGGTGAATGAGTACCATGAACATCCAAAATATGAGCACCAAAAAATGGACAAGGTGGTTCATGAAGAAGAAGAAACAGGATCTTCCAAAAGCAGTGATGAAAGAGATCCTGGTACTGAAACTATACAAATATTTGATGGGGATTTTGAGGAGGAAATGGCCCAAAAATTGAAGGATATTGGAGAAGAGGTAGAAAGGACTCCTCCTAGAGAAGAAATGAAAGGAGATGGCTTCACAATAGAAAACATAGAGCTTCCTACAAGGGAACAGCAGGAAAGCATGTCACCGCCTCATAAAGAGGAAGAATATGTAGAAGAGGACAAGCCTGAGGGTGAGGGTTAGATGAAAAAAAGCCTCGAAACTGAAGCACCCAAGGAGCATAGGCATGAGAATGAGCCAAGTGACAAAAGGGAAGATGAGGCTGAGAAGGAAGAAAGTCCGAGAGGATTCCTACCCACCAAATCCCCAATCAAACATATAACATTCATATGAGATTCCAATGAAGATGAAGAAGAAGCGAAGGTAGAGGAAGAGGCTCCTAAAGAAAAGGAGACTAAAATTAGAAAAGATGAAGAAGAAGGTGATCGTGAGTCACCTAGAGAAAAGGCTCAGATGCTCGAATGGCTGGAGAAGCAACTTGAGAAGAGGTCTCCCACCCCAAGCAATCCAAGAACAAGACTAGAAGCTATCTTAGCTAAGGAACATATCACTATCAAAAAAGAGAAGAAGCCCAAATTCAAATCCAAAGTGACAATGGATGTTTATGGATCTAGGACTGTCCAGGTGGGAACACCGGTAGTGGAAGTATAAGGAATAAGCTACAATGTCTCTAGCATTAATTTAGGAATGACTACTAGAGAGAAAAAGGTAGAGAACCTCAAGGAATTTGTTGCCATGGTGCAGTGGTAAACCTAATACAACAAGATAAAGTTTCAAAAGATGAACCAAAGGCACAAGTGGCTAACTTGATGGCGTACATTCAACAATGGTCCTCAGTGGAAGAAGTGCCTACCACATCCATGGCTACACCACAATCGTTGTCCAAGGAGCAAATTAATAAGCTTGAAAAGAGAAAGAACTTGGACATGACTACAAAATGTTGGTTCCGACAGGTTCTATATGTTGGAAACATGGGCATCACCTGGGCTATCTGGACAACAAACAAGATCTTGGACGTACAAGAGTCTCTTGAGGGAACAAGAAAACTTTGCTCTGACTTCCCAGTGAGATATGAGTCCACCTACCCAAAGATTGAGGTTGTTTTCAAACTGCCAATGTGGGAAAAGGAGCTTGCATTCAAGAGGGATGATCATTGGCTCATGTATGTATGGAAGTGATACTTTGAGAACCAAAAAGAAAGATTGGAGTAGGTGATTGATAAAGTGGATCCAGATATTGAGTGGTTAAAGGAAATCAAAGAAGATTTTGCCCGATACCTTAAGCTAATGATAGGCTATGAGATGCATGCCATACAAATGGACCCAGATAAGATAAGGCCCCACTTCAAGAAGAGGATGGAGGATAGAATGTCAGAGGAGATAACCACCAATTTCATGAGTTTTTCCACCTGAGCTATCACCCAATCAAAGTTGTTCTGGGATCACACTGCTAAGTATGAAGAGGATTGGGAAAAGCTCACAGAGTAATCCAAAGAGTGGGGTTATCAAGTGTTGCGATCCAAAATTATAGATGTTGATAAAATCCAACCATTAATTATGAAGTTCATGGAATATGCAGCTTTGAAGAAGCAAGATGGCAACCTTATTATTAATGAAGAATTCCTGATAGAGTAGTTGCAGCAAAGGGAAATCAACAAAAGAAAAAATTGATACAGTGTTGTCGCTAAAGGACAAAATAGGGATAAAGAAAAAGTTGTATTTTAAATCGTAAGATATTGTGGGGTAGGTAGAACCCTAAGTTGTAGTGAATCTTGACCACACAATGAGATTAAATCTTTGCCATTAGTTCTACTTTTTGGACATTATAAATAGGGGGCCTCCTCTCATTTTAAAAGAGAGTTGAGTTGTAATGACATGCTACAGAAATTTCTAATGAAAATACATTGATTTGGTGCATTTTATGAGTTTCTTTACATGTTTTATGATTCAATCTCCCATAGTTAGATGCTCTAGTTAAATTTACATTGTTGTTTTAGTTGATTTCAATTGCTTAGATGGGTTTAGTGATGTTGTACTATGATTATAGAAATTTTTGTTGTGTTGATGCCTTCCAGTCCATACTTCTTGCTATTTGTTGCTGGTAAATGGTCTTTTAAAGTTAGTCTGGGCTAAAACTTGAAGTTGCTCTAAATTTTTATCTTTTTTCATGCATGTATGTGGTGGATGAATGGTGAAATATCTACAGAACTTGGAAGATAGCACAAATTTCATGAGACTGCGATTATTTCTAGTTAAGTGGATTTTTTTTTTAAGGAAGCTATCCATAGCAGGTAACTCCATGATTATTGTTCATAGTTAGTTGCAGATCCAGAAACCTTCCCTCTTCCCTACTCTTTTTTCCTTTTTTTTAGAAGTAACCTAGGCTAAGGTTCATTACACATTGTAAAGTCAAATCTTAAGGAAAAAATAAGAGTTTCAGATTGTTGTTCGAACCTAAAACAAAGTGCACCTTAAATTTCATCTCAGAAACTTCATACTTTAAGATCCATTTTGTCTTACCCAACTATGTAAGTTTGCCCTACGATTACCAACAAAATCACATCAAATATCAACTGGGAGATTCCATGCAAGTCATGACCTGACACCCGAGAGACCTTGGGGTCATTTTCAATAACTTTTTGTTGGAGGTTTCCTTTCAAGAGAGGTAGTACACCTATGCACTACTTGTGTTGAGAAAGTGTGCAAAACACCCATCAACATTAAGTAGTTTCTAGTTATATGCATGTGTTGTAATTCATGAATGTCATTCTGTTGTTTTGAATTTAATTATGTAGTTTCGTGTTGGTTTCATACCTTGGAGGAATTAACTAAGAATTAGTTTTGATAGTTGATAGTTACAATCTTAAGTGTTAGGTGTCTGCAACATAATGTAATAGTTTATAATTACTTTTCCTATTTTGTGAATTAGCAATTCATTTCATTTTCTAGCTTTTGCAGTCTATTTTACATGTGTAATTTCCTATACTCCATTGATGTAGGATGTCCCTAGAGTCCATGAACACATATATTATGCCAGCACTATCTAAAGTTTATGAGCCCCTAGTTGATAATTAAATACAGCCCCTTGTGAAAGATGAATTGTTTAGTTATGAATTCATCCTCTAAGTTGTGTGTATACCTAGTAACACCAAGTTTATTAGACATTAGAGAGGCTCTACACAAGTTATTACACTAATAAATTCTCAATCATCACAATCAAGATTAACCTCACAAATTTTATTAACATTCATCACTAATCACTTCTTTGTGGAAATGAATAAAGATAAAAAATCATCTATTCAAAGATTATATTTATAACTCGTAGGTTTCATAAGTAGATAATTACATATACTATCTAGAACATCTAGTTGTCTCCCTAATAATTCAAAGCATGATAATTTAAGAGGAATCACTTACAAATCCAACACCCATCATTGCTAGTCTACAATTTCATAAAGGGCTAATTATGAGATGATAATGAGGCATATTCATCATATATATTAGTTGTTGCATGATTTTGGGTAGGATCATTTCTATATGCCTAAGAATTTGAGCCTAATATATACAAAAAAATTTTACTCCTCTAATATCCAATAATGGAGAAACCTTTTTGTATTTTTCTATAAAATGCTATATTGCACCATATGTTATCTTTAAATCATATCATGACATAAATTTGTGATTGCAACTATATAAGTTTTGACTCATCACCATGAGCATGAAATCTTGTTATTTATGTGGTGTTATTTAGTTTCATTATCAAATTGATTATTATACTATGAGTGGCTAAACTCTATTAGGTGTGTGAAGATATCTCTTTTGTCTTATGACCATTTAATTCTATCATTTATTTTGATACTTATTTTCTTGTATCCTCATAAACTAGTTGTAGGCTATAATAGATAGGGAGCTAAACCTCAATCTAGAGATTGACTTACTAGTCATGTCCCACACTGCCTTGTCTTTCTATTGGTGATGATCTTGCATCCCTGTGTAGCCCACAGCTGAACCACAAACACAGAAATATACAGTAGCGCGGCCATTTTTGTGTCTTCAGTTCACAACTGTAGTTGGTGATAGTGTGTGGGCTTTATAAGGCTGCGCAGGTCTTGGATGTTGTCGTGAAAAGAAAAACACGACATGGCCCTATGACAACTGGGACCAATCTGTAATCACGCGTTTTTGTCGGTAAGAGATTAGCTGGGGTCTGACGTCGATAAAACACTACATTATCTTTCATTATTATCCTAAGTACAAAACATTTAAATTAGTTTTTTTTTTTTTTTCTTAATGGAAGATTTTGTACCATTCACAAGATTATTTTGTTATTTGATATGGGTGTACGAGTTTATGCTGATATTTTTTGGCTGAGAGTCGAGGATTGAGAGGTATCAATTCCACCAAAGTCATCTCAGATACAATCTCAGCCTCATCCATTATATCATGTTTTTGAGGGTTTGAACATTGGTAGATGTCGTAATCAAGGAACATAACAAAAACCTTACCAATTGTGCTCAATCAATTGAGCTACAACCCTTTGATAAGTTGATGCTATATATCTATGTAGTTTTTAAGTTAATTTTATTGATCTATATTTTGACCCTTTTTTTTAAATATTGTTAATGGGTTCTTGGCATGTTGGTGAAATTGAATGACTTTGAATGAACTCACCAAAAATCAAGTCTTGTTGAATGCAAGGCCTCGACACCATAAGGGATGAGGTTGAGATTGTCCTCCAGGTGACTTTGATAGAATGCATATCTCTCATTCCTTTGCTCTTAGCTGAGACTCTTGTTTCCATATTGGGTAGCAAGATGATCTTATGAATGATATAAAATCCTTCATTTTTTTAAAATATTATTTTGAAAATTCAGATTTCATCTTAAAGAAAGCTATACATTGTTGCAATTCCATAATGTGATTAGTTTCTTATTTTTACATTACTAATTGTATGTAATTTTAAAATTTTATAAAACTAGGTACATGTCATTTAAAACATTATAAAATATGCAAGCAAAAGAGAGGCAGAATGCCAAAATAATTTGTTGAAAGATGCTTAGGAGAAGAAACAACTTTGTGATAAAGAATGGAAATAGAATAAATTTAATCAAATAGAAAGAGATTACCTACATTTGTGAAATAAATTTAATGAAATAGTGAGAGGGATTGACTATATTTATATGTTGCTTGTACACATGAAATGAGGATGTGATGACTCAAGAATGACACATTTATTATGTTACACCTTATACACGTAGGCACCATGCAAGCTACTTAATACTATAGGATCACTAGCAAATGCAAATAAATATAAACAATGTACATAATAAAATATTAAAAAACAAGATGATCATAGTCCAAAGGTTTACCTCATGAGTCAATAACTCGATGAGAGTCAATATGACAAGATTTATGTATTGTAATATTCTTAAAAAGAGATTACTTTGAGGGACTAAGAGGAATGCAAAATACATTTAAAAAATTAGAGAGATTAAGATTCAACATCCATCTAATTGGAACTTTCGACAATGCATAAAACTCGCATAATATGCAAATTTATGCATGTATATCTAAAAATGTGAAATCAAGCATCTTTTATGCCTTGATTGAATCATTACTATCGTCAACTTGTGCATCCAATTTAGTAGTTAGAGAGAACATTGGTTATTCTTGAATTGGACCTAAGATGTAACATCTTCTTGAATTGGGTCTAAGATGTAACATCCTCTTGAATTGTTACTTTGACAAGTGTAAAAATTTCAAATAATTTAGAAAAGATGGAGAAAAGAAAGGATAATGTGAAAATATTTATAATTTAAGTATAATCCTCATGAATCTTAAGTCAAATATCAAATTTTGAACAATTTCTTTGATGAATGGTTAATTAGTCTTGATATGTTTTCTTATGGCATGATCAAAATGATTATGATCCATATGAATTACACCATAGTTAAACCAAAGAGATTAGATGAGTATTTTTGTGAAAATTTGAGTTACTTGAATAAATTACAAATCAATGTTGACTCATGTGCTACAAGAACCATTAGATTTAACTTAAAATGGATAATGTAACTAATTTTCATTTCTTGAACTAACCACAGAATAGTACTTATCCAAGCTTAACCATATATCTAGACAAGGATTTAATTTCTTCAGTTTCTTAGTTAACATTAATGTATCCAACTAGACAATGAGTGTCATCCTTAGATTACATAACACTCAAAATGGAAAATCTCTCTTACATATTGCAATGTCTTTTTGGAAACCTACTTGAGTAACTATTTTAAACTTCTAAATGAGCCTTAAAGGAGATTTATTGTAAACAAAAGATCTAGCCAAATGTGTTTAAATTATGACATATTTCTTCTAAGTTATTTTTACTAATTAACATTAATAACTTTGAGAAGAACATTGTGTTGATAACTTTAACTTTTGATTGACATGGATTAGGGGATATTTTCTATTTTTCTATTTTGAAATTATTCAATAAATTAAGTGCATAGTTTATTTGACTATGAAACTCAAATCTTGAGGACTTGGTGTAGAAGACCATGATCAACCATCTCAAAAAAATTCTTAATTCACTTCGTATACTATAAAGTATTGAAGCACCATCACTTGTATAAATTAGATCATCAAAATGGAGAACCATAGTACAATGTTTATTTGTATTCTTCAGATTGATATGTTGATAAATGTCAAATCCATTAAATTAAAAGTAAATAAGAAAAGTGTCAACCATTGTTTCAATCCATATCAGTATATCCCTATACTTTTTTTTTTTAGACTGCAGGAATCGGGTAGCATGACCCCCTATAAACTGCAGTGTGCCTGGTAAACTTTTTAATGTGACCGGCGGCACTGGCGTGACACGCCCTCTGGTACCACGGGACGGGGGAGACTAGAACTCGTGACCAGCAGAGCCGCAACGGAATTACTTAGCCAACCGAGCTAGGGCCCCCGCCCAATATATCCCTATACTTATTTTATATAGATTTCTTTTTAAATATTATAATTGAAATATGTACCTAAATAATTTCTTGGGCTTGAAAGATCAGGGTATTATGATTCAAAAGGCTTTTGAGATTTATGTAATGTGATATTTTACGTAGACATAGAATTTGTCCTTCAATAGCATTTGAGGTTTCTAGCTCGCATAAAGTTTAGTTTTAACCCTCTAATTATGATCAAATTATCTCCATAAAAATAAACCATAAATAAAAAAATGAATGGATCAACCATGAAACTCTCGGGTTAAATTTGACGGTCTATCTCGCCTATTTAATCCCTGCTGCCTCACGACAGGGTTTCAAAGAAAGTTCATATTACAGGCCCTTTTTCTATGAAGGCGATATTTTGAGGGCATCGTCTTAACATATTCAAGCTTTTTTTTTATATGGAAAAATAGTTGTCATATGAAGGGCGCACTAATCTCTGTGGGCACCATGAAACAAAATTTCATAAAGAGGGTCAAATAACAGAATTCCCTTTATATGAGTTTGAATCAGAAATTATAAATGTTAAATTAAATGTGGAAAGTTAAATAAAATTATACATAGAATATAATTAGATTTTAAAGATGGAAGAGTGAAATTGTAGTTAGTAGGAATCAATATGTTTAGGTGTTGTAATCTTTTTAGGATTAATCAGATTGTTTTCTTAGAATTTGTGAATTGATTGTTTTGTCACTTTGATTTAGATCTAATTTTTTGGAAATGATCTCCACAATTATAGAAATGATCTAGTGTGCGAACTTGAGTTGTAACTTGCAAAAATGAAATTTAAAAAAGTGGAATGTTGGAATTTTCTTGCCTTGATTTCTAATATATGTATTTGTATGGACATACAATGTTTAGAAACACCTATAGGGAATCTATTGAATTGTGAGGATCATGTTGTCTATCACAACCCTCATGGACTTTCTTTACAACTCTGTATGAAAGATCAAAGATAACAAGCAAGTGTGCAATAAACATAACATGGTGTGCTCTAATATATTTTACTAGATTGTTCTAGATAATTCTTTTGATAACCCTAGAGTAATGAAAAAAATTACATGCTTTGCAATTCAATACTATAAATTGTATTTATTTTAGTGTTCATTCTCATTATGTGTTTTATGACCTATTTAAGTCAATCTTTTAGCCTTCATTGTAATCCAAATACTATGTGTTAATTTTATTCTTGGTATACTAGATTATACATCTCCCAATTTTGTTCCATAAACAATAGAATAGTGGTAGATAAACCTGTTATTATTCATAGCCATTTATATTGCTCATTTTGATTACATACACACACACAAAAGATAAGATAAGAGCACACACATACAATATATTTTCCTATTGAATTCTTATTGAGGTTGTAAGGCCAAACAGGGGCTTGACGACTTTGGAAAGGTCTTATGAAGTCACCCATTTTTATTTATTTCAAACATAGATGGTTTTATGAGTGTAAGGAAGCTAAGGTAGTGAAACAACTTCCTACACTAATCTTGAGAGGAGGATAATGCAAAACTTTACAGATCTTTACAACAAGTACAAAAACTTAAACAAAACTAAACATAAATATCATGCATACCACAACACAATGATTTACATGGGGAAAACCCTTTCAGGAGAAAAACTCCACACTCCAAAATGTGCCCAATATATTATTCAAAAATAAAAAAAAAGATTAAAATATACTTGCAGAGCAAGCTTCTCACAGGAGTATCACCAACCAGAGATCTAGAGGCAACACAACCGCTATCAAATTATCATGATACATCACAATACGCAGCCGTAATACAACACCTTCATAAAATAGGGTTTCCTTAGATAGGCCAAGTCAAGCCAACAAAATATCGACCATTAGATCCAAGATATAATGAATGGTCCAGATATACAATTACATATATATATATATATATATATATATATAAATATATATATATATACCCCTCTCCTTGTGTCCCCCTCGTGCTTACCTATCAACAATACCTTATTGCAACGTTGAGACACATTTTCTAAACAATGAGCCCTATTATCTGACTTTGGCACCTCATTTAATGGTTTTGTATTTCCCACTTTCCTTTGTCATATTAGTCATTTTATTTAGTATAATATATTATATAATATTCTAGTATTCTAGTTTTTTCCTTAGTGTTTTCATTGTCTTTGTTTTCCAATATTTTTATTGTTGTACAAACTATTTAATTTTTTCTTTGATCATTTGCATGAAAGTATACAACTACGTATTTGTTTTAAACTATGATTTTATCAAATTTGGTATTTTCTATCAATAATTATAGTTCTTAACTTTGAATCTTGTGTTGACATGCTAAAGTCATTCAAAACTCCATTAGTAACCAATTTACCAAGTTTTTGTCATTTCTTCTATTTTAGTATTTCCTCTTTCAATAAATATTAGAAATACAAAAATAGTAACATCAACATTAAGTTGTCTTAATTGAATGGAATATTGAAAATAGTTTAATGAGGACACTACACACATGAAAGGAAAATAATCTAGGAGCAAGTATCATTGTTCTCTTTTTTTCTTATCATAATTTGATTTAACCCCCTTTAGTAATTCCAACCATGTCAAGGCTCTAGGTCATAGAGAGCCAAGAGCGGAGGGATGCCCTAACTTACCTCACTCTAAAGTGATGGTTTGGGAATAAGGATCGAAAATGATGAGGACTATAATTTGCTTCAATCACTCTATAGATCCCAAACTTAGGTTTAGGCTAGACGAGCTAGTTTTTGGAGTTGGTACTACGTCTCAGATAGCTCTCTGTTCGAGGATGGCAACACAATTTTGGTTCGTTAGTGTGGTACACTGATGTCTCTTGGGTGTGCTAGCATTTGTACAGTCAGAAAATAGTGAACACAATACAAACTACTCAAAAAGGACTTACAACCTAGCTTAATCTTGATAGTAAAAAAAGAGTAAGTAGATAGAGGAAATAGAAACTAAAGTGATAAAAAAAATAAAAAAGAACTAGGTTGACAAAGATGATCTCACAAAGATGCACGGTCACTAGCTAGTTCCACACGTTCTCTCACATGCACACAATAAAGAAGGGGAAAATTGTTGGGGCTGTATAGGGGTCTCCCTTTCTTAGACCCTTGTTTTGGTGTTTCCACCTCCACAGACAGCCAGATAGCAACAAGATCATAAAAATATGTGATGAAGAAGTAAAGAAAGTAGATACAATAAACACTACAAAGCAATATTAGGCTACTCAACCCAATCACAAAGGAGAGGAGTGAAACATTACAACCTCCACCAAGAGCTCACTAGCCAATGGAGGAGAAAGAGGACTTGGAATAGTCACCACAACCTCGACTATGATAAAGGGAGGTCTTGTAAGACCTCAAGCCCACAGTGTGATGGCTTGCTTCACACTTTCTTTGTGGAGTTGACAGAGTGTTGTTGTTGCAATGGAGTATTGAAGTGTTGCTTGAGAATGGAGAGAATGCTAGAAAAAGTCTTGAGAGTGTGACAGAAAGATGGATTGAATGCTTAGGGGTCCAAGTGAAGTGAGAATGAATGAATTTGAAGGAGAAGAAGGAAGAATATGTCATTTTCGAGGTTGGTTGGTCAAAGAGGGATGTTACAAATTGACTCCAATCAAAAGTGTAATGCCTCTGCCAACTTCAGATGCAGGAACCCATCAGGGACATAAGTGTGCCACATGGACATCTATGTGGCATGCTTGTGTCCCCAACAAATATCCTCCTGCCAACACAACAGACATATGCCAAGTGAAAGGAAGGCATCTAGTTGATGTGGAATTTTGACTTCGGATTTGGTTTTCTAAGGTGAGAATGTGTAAAAGGGGAATTTGTATAAGGGGTGCAAATTCACTCCTATACATTTTTCCCCCACTTTAGCAAGCATGAATACTGATGAGTGCTTCGGTAAAGTAGATTGAAGAGTTAGTAGGGTTAGACATGTATACTTAAACCATTGAGGAAGTAGACCATAATCTAGTGAGCTTGAAAGCACAGGGTAGGCAATAGACTCCATAGTCTCACTAAACTATAAAGCTATAGAATGAAAGCATCTTACAGGCCCACAAACCTACAAGGAGGCAACCCCCAAGATCTCTCACATGAAGGAAGTCTCAAGAAGTAAGTGCCTTACAGGCCCATAGAACTATAAGGAAGGTGTCTTCCAAGATCTCTCACATGAAGGAAACCTCTAGAAAAATCACCTTACAAACCTGCAAACCTGCAAGGAAGCATCCCCCAAGATCTCTCACATGAAGGAAACCCAAAAAATGTGCCTTATAGACCTGCAAACCTATAAGGAGGCATCCCCCATGATCTCTCACATGGAGGAAACCCAATAAAGAAAGTACCTTATAGATTCATAGACCTGCAAGAAGGCATCCCCCAAGATCTCTCACATGGAGGAAACCCAAAAAAGTGTCTTATTGACCTACAAACCTATAAGGAAGCAACCCCCAAGATCTCTCACATGGAGGAAGCTCATAGGAGGTTCCTTACAGGCCCACAGACCTGCAAGGAAGGTGTCCTCCCAGATCTCTCACATGAAGGAAGCCCAAAAAAAAAGTGCCTTACAGATCCACGGACCTGTAAGGGAGCAACCCCCAAGATCTCTCACATGGAGGAAGCTTAGAAAAAGCACATTATAGGCCCACAAACCTACAAGGAGGCATCCCCCAAGATCTTTCACATGGAGGAAACCTAATAAAGAAAGTTCCTTATAGACCCACATACCTACAAGGAGGCGTCCCCCAGGATCTCTTACATGGAGAAAACCCAATAAAGAGAGCGCCTTACAAACCCACAAACCTGCAAGGAGGCATCCCTCAAGATCTATCACATGGAGGAAACCCAATAAAGAAAGTGCCTTATAGACCCGCAGACCTGTAAGGAGGTGTCCCCCAAGATCTCTCACATGGAGGAAACCCAAAAAATCACCTTACAAACCTGCAAACCTGCAAGGGAATGACCCCCAAGATCTTTCACATGGAGGAAGCTCATAGGAAGGAGACTCTGTAGAGTCAAAAAGTGGCTTTACAGGAAAACCTACAAAGTGACATGTTTACCTGTAGATAAAACATGTCAGAAAACAAAGCGGCCACACAGGAAAACAAGCAAATAGTCACATAGACCACCTACAATTTGGAAAACTTTCAAAGGGGTCCCTCAAGAACCTGGCGTGAAGAAAGGGGTCCACTCAAGGGACACGGTGTTTGAAAGTATGGAAGAGATGCTTTTTCTCAAATCAATTCAACACCAAAGAATCCTTTTGAAAGATGTTCACTTCATCAAGGATTCAAAAGGAAGAAGATTCCCCCTTGTGAGGGGAAGGTCAAAGCTGCTTCCTCCTTGGAGGAAAGTTCTCAAGTTATTTCTTTGCGAACCCATGATGAATGAAACACATTTTGTAAGGGGTTCAAGTCGAGAATGTGATTCTTTGAAATTTTTTGCAAAGATTCTTGAGAAAAGATTCATTGGGAATGAATACATTTTCTAAAAACCAAATTAATGTTGTTGTCACACATGAAAGGGACAACTCAAGCAAAGAAGAGAGAACGATAAGAAAAGAGAGAAAATGAGATAACCACAAACAAAGGGAACAAGGGTGATTTGATATTTTGGGGTCATAATTGCTCATAAATATATATTTGTATAATAATAGTATATAAATGAATTGTCATCAATCCCCTACTATATTAGACCATGTGAAGAATGCATGAGAAGACAAAGTAAAAATAAAAAATTGGGTCAACATGTAAGGGAAGCCTAAATTCCCTCAACACTTTTCATCATCCCCAATTTACCAAAAATTAATCACAAACATGGGAGAATGATGATACAAATAGAAGAAGGTTTACGACACAAAAACCACTCCTATATCAAGGCACCAACAAGGGTGACAAGGGTCATCTAGGAACACATACTATGATCACGGGGGAAAAAATCACAACACGTACACACATCTAATCTAAAGATAAAGAAGAGGTCTCCCCCTAACACTCATTGACCAAGAGGTTGTCCGCTTCCCACTCTAGATCATCATAAGGGGAAGGAGGATGAGCTTCCAACCCTCCCACAACAAGGGATAAGGAAGAAGGCTCCCTAAGGTCTCCTCCACTAGGGTCTTGTAGAGCTATGGTCAATGATTTCACAAAAAATTATTGACAAGGCTGAAACTTCATCTAGAGAGTTAAACATACACTTTACTAGAGTGCCATGTTGTACCTCAAAGGACGGAGAAGGTTACACCTGAGATTCACCACTAGGCTCACAGAAGGACTCAAGAGTGGTGAAAAACTCAAGGGAAGTTGGGGTTGGTTCCGTTACTAGGGTGAAAAAAGCCAGCATAAGACCACCCTTCGGAGAAGGTGGGATCCTCTTATTCCATCCATTATTGGAAGGGCCATCCTCTGTATTCTACTTCGTTGAGGGATGTGAACTCTCCATAGATGAGTAAAGAGGTGCAAAGGGAGAGGAGGAGAAAACTATGACAGATACCATCAAAGTATTTGGCATATCCATGGGTTTAGGGAATGGTGGGATGTCCAGAATGGACATCAACAGAGGAAGCTCTAGTGAAGGAGCTATAAACACTTGCAAATTTTTCTGGTCAAAAACATTCATACTCATAGGGGAAGCCAGAAGTGAGATAGAAGCAGAGGGGAGGAGAGAGGAGGACACATCAACAGAGCTTGAGATAGGGGTGGTCGGCTCCTCTTCCTTCTTCTACAAGGTGGCTTACTCATCCATGAGAGCCTTTTGCTGGTGCTTACACTCATGTGCAAGGCAGTTTTTGCAACTCTTAGAGCTAGAGGTTGGGGGTTACAAAGGGACATAATGCTCTTGTTTAGCCATGGGAGTGTCCACTTCAACTGTTTCCAATGGTGGTATAGGCTCCTAAATGGAAGCATGAGTAAGAGATTGAAAAATAGTAGGGGGAGTCGGCTCCAATGCCTTGATAGCGGGTCTCTTCTCATTTATTGCTTTTGGAGTAGAAGTAGTGGGAGGCCGCGAAGTTCGGACATAGAGGATTCCCCACAGGGACCTTTTCTCTTGCCATATTGAAGATCCCTAGGCTGTGTGGGTAGGACAAGAAGCTCGAACGCAGGATGCTTGGGATTTTTCCAAGCAGACACCATAGGATTATCCAACAAACACGAAATAGAATCTAATGACACCACAACGAGGTGAGAGGAAGTGTTAGGCTTAGCAATGAAAGAGGAAGAAGAGGGACCCTAGGGGGGATTTTCTTCCTCTCATCTTTGGGCCTTAGTGACATCACTGTTAGCTTTCAAATAGGCCCTATGTGAAATGACATAAGGCGATGGAGGGTATCTCACTCTAGTGTTAAGCACCCTTTCTTGTACTTTTGATATGTTCGAAACAAGAGGTCCTTCCTAGGTGGAAGAGGACCAACGGGTGCAAGCCAAAAGTAATTTAAAGAGTAACGGTCATGTGTAATTGGTGGTCTGTAACCAGTGTCATCAATCACATGCACAAAACCCTCATGAATAAACTTTAAACATTTGTGCACAACCAAGGGAATTACATTCATAGCTACAATCTAGGGGATACCTAGCTTCACTTTGAAGAGTTCACAACCTAGGATTGTGTCAAACAATAAGTTCATGGATTTATCTCTAACAAGGACCAACAAAATGATACTACTGAGAGGAGGCACATAAAGTTTGTTATGTGTAGGGATAGTGCTCATAGGTGCAACATACCCATCTTTGTGCAAGAAGTTGACTAACATGATCTCCTCAGTTACAATGTTCACCTAAGACATCGGGTCAACAAGGACACTTGCTACAGTGTTTTTCACTAATCCGCATAGGGATGTAAAGAGGAGATGGTTCTTTATTAAAACCCATCGACAGGTCCTACTAGGTGAAGGTTATATTTGTACTACTACTCGTAGGTTGGTTACGGGACATAATAACCTGGCCAAAATAACCCGGTCACAATAACCCAGGGACAAAATAACCCAAGGTCATAATAACCCAAGCCAAAATAACCCATGGACAGAATAACCCATGGACAAAATATCCCCATAAGAATATAGATAAAGGAAAAAGAAAATTATAAATTACAGGTATGTTGCTAAAGAAACTTTATTATTCAAATTTTCAATTAAAGTGTCAAATTATGAGCAATGCCTCTTATATAATCTAAAATGTTATGCTTTTCATAACCATCAACCAATCTTTTTATTCTTTCTTTGAGTTCACGGTATTTTTTCCTGCTTGGTTGCCTAGTGTATCCAGCTATATATTTCTCTATTCTATTCTCTTGGAGACTCTGTTCCTTTTTCACTGCTTTGATGAATTTCCAGACTGAGCTATGTGATGCTTGAAGCAATTCACTAAATCCTCTGTGCCACCCCTCAATAGTATTATTGGTTATGGGAAGATCATCTTGAGTAGCTAAATAGAAATTCCACATTGTGATTGGAAACTTGGGTGATCATCTATTGCCTCTTCTGGTTAGTCTGCCAATCCATGTGTCTTCAAAATAATCAATTATGGGTTGCAGGGTGTCCTCATGTTCTATATAATAAGGAGATTGCAGAAGTGTTTCAAATGCATCAATTACGTCTATCTGAGGCACGAAAGCTAATGCAACAAGTTTCTTGATCTCATATGCAAATACTTCATCGGCACTGTAACGTGTTTGTAGACCTTCTTCTTGAACTTTCCTCCACAAGCATTGAGAGAAATGGAAAAAACATCCCCGAATAGTGGCATTTGGAAGATTTTCAGAAATAGCTCCCATGAAACCTAATTCAAAATCAATAAGTATAGTTTTTGGGTTTATATCAGGTTGAAGTTGTTTTAATTTTGTAAGTACTTGTGTATAAGTGGTTCTTGTTTTGTTGCTCATAAGAATATAAATGAGTGGAAATATTGCATCATTTTTCATGCCAACAATCATGTACAACTGTTGAAAAATATTTGGCACTGTTTTAAATGTACCATCACTAAACCAATTTTTAGATTCTTTCAGTAATTGCAAATTTTGTGTGGTGGTGAATATTAAAAAATGATTCTCATCATTACTATCATGAAAAAGAAACTTTTCCCCTCTATTGGTAATTGTATATTCAACTGGTAAGATAAGATCTGCCGATGTGTGAGGATTTGGTGTTGGTGCTTCAAATCTTAATCTTTTTCTTCGAATTGTTTTGGATAATGCATGGGTTGATGGTATTGCTCCTGCTACAGGTAATGAAATATTAGAGCATGAAGTAGCGATGATATTTCTTGTAGAATCTTGAGTTGAGCATTTCATGTCTTTCATTTCTTTCAATTTGTGTTTTACGGTGATCATCTCAGGTTTTGGAGCATGATTATGTTTTGTACTACTAATCACATCACCGGATTCTATTTGTGTTGTAGTATAGCACCGACTTGAACATTTATTTGTAAAATATTCCACACAACGCCAGATCGTTTTATTGATGCCTTGTCAATGAAACGAAAATGTGTAACCATCTACAATAAGTAAATTCTTTTTTTTTTGACTTGTTAAAAACTGAAGAGGCATTGTATATATTAAAAATTATGAAGAATGTGTTGATTCCCTAAAAAGTATATTGATTTTTTGTACACTCTTTTAGAAAACCCTAGGAAAGTTTAAAATAGTGTTCAAAAAAATATATTACAAAATATCTTCTTTTATGAATTTGGATTTCTCTTCTTATCACTCACACACTCTTACTTCTCCCTTTCTTCCTTTCTTTACTTCTCTTAATTCTACCACTTTATATATCTTCTTAATTCCTTTTCATTTGTATCTTTTCATAATAACTCTTAATCAACTTATTCCCACGAAATTGCCTTTATTTTTATAATTATTTACCATTTTATAGGCTATTTAAGCATATTAAAGGTGTTTTAAGGCTATTTTAGAGGTATATAATGGATATATGGTCTAAAAATGACCTAAATAGCCTCTATGGTGCCTCACAATCATATTTATAATTTATTTTATATCATTTCTATTTTACTAGCTTGATCTAAAATGACCATGGGTTATTTTGCCCATGGGTTATTTTGACCACGGGTTATTTTGTCCATGGGTTATTATGACCCTGGGTTATTTTGTCCTTGGGTTATTTTGGCCGAGTTATTCTGTCCAGGGTTATTTTGGCCGGGTTATTATGTCCTGATACCTCGTAGGTTGCATAGAGGGGATATATAGATGCAGAAAAGAGGCCATCACACACACTAAACCAAAGCCCCCCAAATATTTAGAATAGGATGGTGACCCAATTAAGGTTTTGTTACGCAACACTTACAGAGCCTTCCAACTATGCCTACTAGGGGTTGTAGGTTGGGTTACAAGACGAAAGGACCCACAATGCTCACACCTACAACACTCCTAGAACATGGGCAAAGGAGATTTTAGTACTGCAAGATGAAACCAAAATGGTTCACGTCAAGTTCTCAAAAAATGTAAGAGAGGTGGACCAACCACGTCAAGGGTCTAGGTCACAGAGAACCAAGAGTGGAGGGTTTCCCTAACTTACCTCACTCTAAAGGGATGTTTTGGGAATATGGATCAAGAATGATGAGGAATAAAATGTTCTTCAATCATTCTACATATGCCAAACTTAGGTTTAGGCTAGGTGAGGAGGTTTTTGGAGTCGGTACTACATCTTAGACAACTCTTTTTTTGAGGACGATAGCGTAGTTTTGGGACATTAGTGCAGCATGCTAGCATCTGTACGATCAAAAAATAGTGAACACAATAAAAGCTACTCAAAAGCATACTTGTAGCCTAGCTAACTAATCTTGACGATAAAAAAAGAGTAAGTAGATACAGGAAATAGAAACTAAAGTGATAAAACAAGTAAAAAAGAACTAGAGTGACAAATATTATCTCACAAAGATGCGCATTTGTTAGCTAGTTCCACACATTCACTCACCTATACACATTAAAGAAGGGGAAAATTTTTGGGGCTATATAGGGGTCTGCCTCAATCAGGCCCTCATTTTGGTGTTTCCACCTCTATGGACAGCCAGATAGCAATGAGATAGAAATATGTGATGAAGAAGTAAAGAAAGTAGAGATCGCAATAAACACTACAAAATAGTATTAGGCTACTCAACCAAATCACAAAGGAGAGGAGCAAAATTTTTCCACTTCCACCAAGAGCTCACTAGCCAATGGAGGGAAAAAAGGACTTGGAATAGTCACCACAACCTTGACTGTGATAAAGGGAGGTATCGCAAGACCTCAAGCCCATGTTGCGATGGCTTGCTTCACACTTGCTTTGCAAAGTTGACAAAGTGTTCTTGCTACAATGGAGTGTTGAAGTGCTACTTTAGAATGGAGAGAATGCTAGAAAAAAGCTTGAGAGTGTGAAAGAAAGATGGATTGAATGCTTAGGGATCTAAGTGAAGTGAGAATGAATGAATTTGAAGGAGAAGAAGGAAGAATTTTCTATTTTTAGGGTCGGTTGGTCGAAGAGGGACGTTACAAATTGACTCCAATCGAAAGTGTAACACTTTTGCCAACTTCAGACGCATGATTTTTTTAAGGACGTAAGTGCACTGCATGGACGTCTACATGTCGTACACACATCCCGGACAAATATTCTCCTATGGACACAATAGACAGATGCCAAGTGGAAGGAAGACAACTAGCTGATGTTGAATTTCAACTTTAGATTTGGTTTTCTAAGGTGAGGATGTGTAAAAGGGGAATTTGAGTAAGGGGTGCAAATTCGCTCCTATACATTAATGAGAGTAGCTTAATTTGTATACTACAACTAACACACTCTAAGCTAATGTCGAAAATTATTTTAAATGAATAAGTTAATAACATTAAGTATAAAAAGCATAACTTTCAAATAGTATGTGAAATGGAGGGAAAAAAGTGGCTCAAAAATTCACTTTTAAATTCACTTAAAATAGAAAAAAATGATCTTCAATGAGTAATTCAAGATTACAATGCTCAAAATTTTAAAATGTCTCAAGGACAAGATTAGTAGTGCTTGAAGTCTAG
Source organism: Sequoia sempervirens (assembly GCA_007258455.2). Taxonomy (NCBI): domain Eukaryota; kingdom Viridiplantae; phylum Streptophyta; class Pinopsida; order Cupressales; family Cupressaceae; genus Sequoia; species Sequoia sempervirens. The sequence goes on from VDFB02356812.1 coordinate 54,390, forward strand.
TTTATAAACTACTAGTTTTTCTTAAATGGTGAAGATTAAGAGGGTCAAATAGAGGGAGCACACAAACTGATCATGTTTTTATTAGAAAAATATAATATAACATTAGGTGTGCTCCTTCTAAAATGTTATTATTTCAAAAATCCTTTCAAATGAAAGTTATCTAACATCATGTAGTTTATGCTAAATTTTTAATGAATATGTAAATTTTTACTTTTTCCACAATGAGAACATCCTAAAAATTGAGTGTGTTCTCCCCTTAATTTTGAAAAAAAATAATCTTTTTTTTTTCAATGTGAATAAAATTGAGTTTAGAATATGAAAATTAAAGTTGTTACAAATTTTGATTCAAGTGGATAAAAAATAACACCAAAAAATCTATACATTGGTTAAATTAAGACATTAGAAAAAGTAATTGAAGATGAAAACCTTAATATAATTGAATCTTAGAAAAATTATATAGTCAAAAAGTAAGAAATCTTGATGGTGTCATGACATTTTTTAAAAAGAATGTCTTAAAATGTGCAAGTGTAATGGAGATCACACTTGACACTTGCTTTTTTTGTATGTTTTATGTAAAATGCATATTTGGGGACCTTACATATAAGTACAAGCATTTGGTATAGATTTTCAAGGAAAATCCAAGCCTACAAGAGGGATTCTAAAGAAACTTTAAATGAAACATGTCACATTGTAATGCGTTGACATTATGATATGCACACATCATAGATTCAAATAATAGAATTCATGCTAGGTATTTCTTGAGTTTTTTAAGATAATTATAATGTGCTAGTATTGTAATGTGAGTACATTATGACTTAATATTTCTAATCAATAACACATTAGTTTTATGTCTTTTTCTATTTTAAATCTTGTTTTGCGAGTTTTAGGCCCTCCAAATTTATGCACTCATCCTCAAATAAACACAAATATATCCTAGGTCAACTCACAATGGCTAATGAAAAGGTTGGTGATGTGTTAGTTTAATATATTTAAATTTGAAAAGATCACTCAGTTTAGATTTATGAATGAAAAGTAACCTACGTCAAATTTGTAGCTATGGATTTGATCTAGGGTGATAAATTGGGATGTAAGGATTAAGAACAATATGTAGGGATAAGTGATAATGGTATAAGGATATGGTTAAGTTGAGAGCTAAATTAACACAAGAATCTATCATTGCAGACTAGTTATTTCTTTTAGGATTTTGTAATCAAAGCAAGCCCCAAACATAAGGGAAAATGACACAGGTTTGCAATTTTTTCTATTACACATGCAATGATTTATATTTGTAATTGTCAAAATAATGTACCCATGCCATTTTCTCTTGTTTTTTGGTCGCACTTTGATCTAAGTGCCTTTTATACATTAAATATTGTTCAAATTTTCATATTTTATGTGGAAGTTGATAAATAACATTATCTATCTTGTATCCATCACCACTCATCCTCAAGATTTGAAGCCAATTCCATATATACTCATTCACCATATTGGTTTAGATTTGTGGATGCAAAATTGATCTAAACCATTTACATGCATGTAAATATGAACCTTGAACCTTTTAAATTTAAATTTATTTTAATGTGGGGCTATATTTCCCTCCTAATTGATTGTTGTGATCTAAATAAGGCCAACATATTTCAAATTACACACTAGAATGGTATATTTAAGGGAAAACCCTAATTTATTTACATAATCTAGGATTATCATTGTATCATTTGTATGAGAGAGAATTATAGAACACTTTAATTATCTAGGTGAAAACTAAAATATAGAGGAAATTAATAGGAAACAAAAATGAAACAATAATCCTACTCTATATATAGCATATACCTCTAGTAGAGTAAAATGCATCCAAAAAATAATAAAAAACAATAAAATTTGTGTCACACAAACCTTTGTTGATCTAAGTGTTGTAATCAAGATGATTGGTTGATTGTCAAATTTCAATATAGTTGTCCAATTTGTAGCATAACCCTTTTGCAGCAAACTCTTCTTGAAAATGGCTTGTGGACCACCAATTTATAGATTTTGGATAGGATTGTGTAATGGAGGGATAGGGTTGATCTATATGTAGAGGAGAATGAGAGGATGGCATTTTGCATCATGTGATTGATTCACATAATTAGTGAAAGGATTGAGGAGATGTGGAGTGTGGATATTGAAAAAGGTATTTTTGAAGTCTTATACTTGGAGCCATGTGCAAGATTGTCATTGTTTATTTTAAGAAAAGTGATGGAGGGGTGTACAAAAGATTAATTAGTTAACAAAACCTAATTTATTTATTCAACTAATGATGAGGGGAATTAAATCAATTTTGTATATTTATTTAAGTTATGGGAAAAAGGTTGAGGAAATGATTGATTTAATTATTTAAATATGGTTTATTCAATTAAGGTTGAAAATTTATAAGGGTTGAATTGATTAAATTAATTAAATAAATAGAAGTTGATTTATTCAATTATTTCTAGAAGAAAGGTTAGATTGGTTAATTAAAAATTCAAGACTTAATTAATGTTAGGAGAAAAATAAAATAGGTTAATTGGTAGCTGGCAGTCTTGCATGTAGTAGGCACCTTGCATGGTGAGGAAAATATCTTGCATGCATCTTCACACCTTGCATGTTGATAGGATTGATTTTGTGGCATAATAGTTTATGACATATGGCTTGCATGTCAAGAAACTATGATAGTTGCATAAGCAAGTGAAGTTGGATGCCATGCATGCTCTCCAACTTAGTTTGCATGCATGCAGTGATTTTTGAGATGAAACATGGAAGTCTTGGGTGCCCAAGTTGCTCTTCTATAAATTGGTGATGCCTTAGTGCATTTTTTAGGTGACAAGTTGAAGATTGTTCATATGTCATTATACTACCAGAATTTCTCTAGATTCTCATTATAGTGTGAAGAATCCTAAGCTTTGGTCTAATATTGTATTGTAATTTCTGTGTTGCTACTAATACAATTTGAGCTACGTGATTTGGAGTGTTGGTTTTTTATCGAAAGGGTTTTCCCACCTAAACATTGTCTTACAGTTTTCATTTTTTTTTATGTTTAAGTTTTGACTGTCCATCTTTTGATTATGTAATTGTTAAAGATGTTAAAAATAAAATAAAAAATCCCCCCTACTTAGATTAGTGTAGGAAGCTTCTTTTGCTTACCTGACTTCCTTTTAGTTAGTATTAGAGCTTGGCCATCCTTGATTCCTTTGTTGGGTTTGAAGGGTTTTTTGAGTTGATCTTTTTTTCAGTGGGAGTTTTACATAAGGGATTTTCATGACCTTGTTGTAGGAAAATTATGGCAAGCACATCCAGAAGAATCAAGATGGGGAAGTTTAGCAGTGGAAACTTTGAACTTTGGAAGATGAAAATGGAGGATATTCTCATAGAAAGAGATCTATGGATTGCGATATTCAAAACTAAACTAGCTACAACAACCCAAGTAGATTGGGATCTAATGGATCTAAAATCCAAGGGTATGATAAGATTCCATTTAGATGATTCCCTCCTCTCGAACATCCATGAGGAGAAAACTTCAAAAAACCTTTGGAAGAAACTTGGAGATGTTTATCAGGCTAAATCCCTAGGAAGCCAAAGAGAGAAAGAAATAGCTACAAGAGCCAATAGAGTTGCAAAGAGTGTTGTAAGAGCATGATAATGCTATTGTAGCAAGTTGTAGAGAGTTGTGCAAGAAATATAGCAAAAGAAAGACAAGAGAATGTCTAATAGAGAAGCCAAGAATCTAGAGAGAAGCTAGAGAGCCAAATGAAGTGAACGGATGGATTTAAAGAGAGAATAGGATGTAAAAGAAGGTTCCCAAGCCATTACAAGGTGTCCTAGGCTGTTACAATTGAAAAAAGTAGTTGAAAAGTGGCAAGACAATTAGAAGACGATCGTTTGAATATCAAAATTTCACAGGATGCTAATGCAGTGTGTGAACATCCACGTGGCATGCTAGTGTCTAGATAAATCATCCTAAAAAATGATAGGAATGAGAAAAGAAAAAGGTTCAATGTAAAGTTGACACACAAAGGTAGCTATTGGAAAGGGGTCTTAAGCATCCTGAGAGGGGAAAAGGCTGATGTAGGGGATAAAATGAGCCTACACAAGTGCTAGGGGAGTGGACACTAAAGTGGATACAAGAATATATGTGAAATTGAAAGGGTTACAATTTTACAACATTACATTTTCCCCCACTTTAGCAAACATATGAATCTAAACTAATATGCACACTAAAGGAAAACTTCTAAACATAAATAACATCATGTTGTCAAAAGGATATTATAGATGAAGCATATAGCCCTTCAAACCAAGGAAGCATGCCCCCAAGTCGAAGACCTACAAAAAATGCATTACAAAAGAAATATCTACACAAGACAACAATGCTATAACATAAAAAGCCATTACATCATGAGGTTAGAGTATATACATGAATAACACACACATAAAGGCTCATAAAAGACTAAAGGATTTGACTTAGCAAAGTGAAAAGGACCTCAATGTAAAACATTTTCTCAATACTATGCATCATCCCCAAATTGAGAAATAACACATAGAAGAATTCTTAAATGGAGAGAAGAATGTAAGGACTGATTGCTTCAATAGAAGAATACATACAAAAGACAGGGAAGCAATCAATGCCAAAGAGAGAAAGAAGTATACACTCAAGATGAATAAGATGCAAGTCTTCGATCTAGTATATACACTAAATTGCTCGCTAAGAGAGAAGAGAGATGGATTTACAAGTTCTTCGTCTTGAAAAGTTTGACATACACTATATAGGTTCTGGATCCTATAAAATTGATTCCATGGGTTCTCGGTCCTGTAGAAGTTGAGCAAAGACTCTATAGGTGTTTGGTCTTGTAGAGGGGGCACCATAGGTTCTCGGTCCTATGCGGTCTAGCGTGAAAAAACTCTATAGGTGCTCGGTCCTGAAGAGTTTGATGCCAAGGGAACTTAGAGGTGCTTAGTCCTACAAGGAAAGCTTGATGATGTGCTCGGTCCTACTATGCAAGCTTGGTACAAAGGAGCTCTATAGGTTCTTGGTCTTACAAAGCAAGACTGATTAGATAAGCCTATGGCTACTGTGAACTGTGTTGCAAGATAGTCATAGAAAAGATAGGTCTAGTTAGGCTACCTCTAAGCTAGACACCAAGATATAAGATAGGTCTAGTTGGGCTACCCCCAAGCTAGACATAGTGACATCAAATATAAGATATTGCAAGACACCATAGAATTCATTTAAGAGAAAATATTTCAAATGGGGATCCTTCGGTAGTGAACCTTTCAAGACACCAAGGGGCCCATTCAAAGGAATACTCTAATTGAAGGATAGAGAGAAAAGAGAGGGTCCTTAAGAAGGATGCACATTTCTAGAACAATTTATCACTGCCCCTAGCATACAGGGGATGAGAATCATGCAAGGTACTTGTAGACATCTAAATTTGGACACTTAATTTATCCAAATTCATCCCCTTTCGTCTTATTTTCATTAATTAATATTGCTATTATTTAATTAATAAATTTAATTCTTCTAATCCCTAAGGTATCTAGTTAAATAATTAAATACCTTCCCCCTTTCATCAAAATTAATTAAATAAATATGTCATTTATTTAATTCCCTTTATGTCACAACCCCTATAATTTTTATCTAATCCTAATCCATCTTCTAATCTCATCATTAGGGATGTGCACATGCCTAGTCCTTGATTAGGATGTGTCACATCCTCCAACTTTTGCAAGTTGGCCTCTAATCTCTCTTAGCCACCTAACCCTCCTCCAATCCTTCATTAACTAGCCTAATCAACCTCTCAAGGAATTTTTAATTCCTTTTATCCTTCCAAGGAATATTGAATTCATTTTCTCTTCCCCATGTGAATCTTTAATTCACATTTAATCCCCACTCAACAACTTTCACAATTTTAAAATTGCATGTCTCTTAGATGTCCCCCACTCAACAATCTTTAATTCACATTTAATCCCCCAATGCACCCTTTGGAATGTAAAATTCCTTCCCTCTTCCCCATGAGAATATTTGAGGAATTTTTAATTCCCCACTTGTCCTCTCACCCACATGGGGATAAAGAGGAATCCCAAGGTCATGTCCCATCCTTCCACCTCATGTCCACCTCACCTTTTAGGGCTATATCACATGCCACATGTCAAGATGTGAGGGCTTGTGAGTTCTCAACTCACCTTAGCCCTACATCTTGATCACTGGTGGCTCAATCTTGGCCATCCATTTCCCTAGAGATTTCCAAAAATCTCTATAAATAACCCCCCCTTTCTCTCAGTTAGGGGAGATCATTTTTGCTAGCCAAACTCTTGCAATTTTGTTTCTCAATCTACACTTAGCCATTTGCATCCATTTTGTCTAACTATCTTGCATCTCACACTTCACATCTTGCATCTACTTGCCATCAAGGAGCATACATCTCATCTACAATCGAAGGGCCAACCAAAGAACAACTCTACAAGGTAAAAGGTTCCATTTTTATGTTGTTAAGTTCATCATTTGCCCAATCTTGAAGTGTAGGTTGTTTTTAGTTGTTATTTGCACTCTCTTTAGTTTGTTGCTCATCTTTTAATGATTATCTTCCCTTATCACATTTCTGGCATGCCCAGTGGGACCCACAAACGGGTCTTTTTCTTTCATGTTTGCTATTTTTGGCATTTTCGCAAGTTCGGGTTATAGATTGGCGGACCTGACCTCTCCAGTGGTGGACCTGACCTCTGGTGGTGGACCTGACACCTCTGGTGGCAGACCTGACCTCTCCGGTGGCGGATCTGACCCTAGTGGAAGACTTGACCTCTCTGGTGGTGGACCTAACCTCTCCGGTGGTGGACCTGACCTCATGCTGTGGTGGACCTGACTTCATGTTGTGGTGGACCTGACTTCATGTTGTGGCATTACATAGAGAAATTTATTGAATTATGTTGGTGTAAATAGGTAATTTTCCTAACTTGAACTTATTAGTGGGGTTTTATTTACATGTTAAGTCCACTGAGGTCCTAGGAATATTTCTAGAAGTCTTAGTTGTTTAGATAAGTTCTTATGGAAAGTATTACCTTTTTATCTTTTATTTAATATTAGAGTCCTAGGTCATTTAATGATGGCTCATGTCATCTAATAATGGCATGTCATTTAATGTTTTGTATTTAGTACTTAATCACACTTTTTCTATATAATCAAGGTCATTGTACACTTTTTAACATACCACATATTTGATAGATCTTACTATCAAAGAAGCTCATTTATTGTATACTCTCTTGTAGAAGATTTCATTGTTTTGGCAGATGGTCCTAGGTATTGAGTTAATCTTCATCTTCTACATGGTATATCAAAGCCATGGCCATGCAAATTCCTTCTCAAATTTGTGGGTAGAGCTATTTCCAAATGAGAGATCTTGGTGATTTTTAGTAAATTTGAGTATGCTTTTCTCTTGCACCATATGGTGATCCAGAGAATCCAAAAACCTTAAAAAAATACTAGATTTAGGGTGTATTTTTGTGGATTCATATTATAGGTTCATTTGGGAGAAATTTGGGTAAAAATAGATACTTCTATTGAATGTAGAAGACCCAAAAACCCCCATCTTCATATAAAATACTTCATATTTTGAAGATTTTTTTGGCAATGTTTTTTAATTTTTAGGTGACTATCTTAAATTTGATGACCAAATTACCGTCATGGAGGACTATGTTAAATTTGACAGTTAAATGGACATCATACCAACACTCATCCTAGTTTTCCAACTTTTGGTCACATGGGGCAAGCACCTACAAACCCTTTAGGGGCTTAATTTTGGCCCCTCAATTCTTAATTGGGCATTTTTTAAATTGCCCTAAATTTTGACTTGGATATCAAATTTTAAAAACAAAATATCATTAGAAATCTGGTTCCAATCACTTTCTAGTGGTATAGGTAATATTTCCATATTGTTTTTGGATGTTTTTATTGTTGTTTGAAGTTTGATATCCTATTTGGACCTCCAAGCTCATAAATTTTTACTTGGATCTCCATTTTTTGTGATTTTTGTAGCATTAGAAAGGTATTGAGGAGCTCTATCATTGTGCACATGAAATTTCTCCAAATTCATCCCTAGGTATTATTTATTCACATTTTAGCATATTTTCATTCTAGTTAATTACTTGGACATCCTGACTCTTGGAGATATATTTTCTATTTAGGAAGGCTTTGTTTGTAGTATACATAATATTTAGGGGTTTCTAAATTGTTTTTGAAGGTTAATGTCCTTGTAATTTTGGAGATTTATCATAGTTCTTTATGGAGTTTTTATTTTCATCCTTCTTTGATTATGTTGAAAAGGGGAAACTATAAACCATGGGGAGATAGTATCATAAGATCATTTCTTAGGATTTATTGTAATGCTTGTTGGTGATGAAATCTTGCATGATATTATTCATTTTTAGTGTCCTAATGCTCTTTGAACTAAAATTTTGGAGATATATGGAGTCCTAATACTCAACCATTCCCAAATGATCATGTTTCAAACTATCTTGTACCTCTTAACTTTTTAGAAAGTATAACCTATGTTTATGATACTATTCGAGAGTTTGAAGATTTGGAGTACTTTGAATCTTCATATGAGGATGATGAGGTTTCTTCAAATTCTCCTTCTTCTCCTTTAGATGCAATTGTTGTACCTTCACCTTTCGTGATTCCTTGTGTAGACTCATTGATTAAGGCTCCCATAATTCATGTTCAACAGTACCATTCATCTTCTATTGGTGATTCATTGAGAAATTCTAGTGATTCATTCCAACAAATATATCCTTGTCTTCCTGATGGTCTTCCTATTTATCAAATATTGCATCCTCATTTGTACATAGCTCACATTTTAGATTTAGAAGACACATTTGAGGGGTTATCTCTCCTCTCTGATGACAATCATTGCACTACTATTGTCAAACCATCTTTTTCTTTGTATATTATTCAACATCAATTTCCATAGTCTTGGTTTGTCACCTTCTTTTTTGATTGGTCATGTACCTAATTTGATTGTGGAATCTTCATCTTTAGTGGACAAGGAGACACATGAGAAAATTTTAGAGACATCATCATACATCTTTATTCTTCTTTATTTCATTTCCTATCTGGAATGGGAAGAATTCATGCATTTGTACTTAGTTTTGTTTCTTTTGAAAGGGAGACAAGTTGTTTGTCGATATTGGATCATTTTATCTTCAAGCACTCACCATTTTTTTCAAGAGATTATACATTTTTGGGGGGCTACATAGTCTCTTTCTTTCCCTCTTGTGAGGGGGTTATTTATTGTATGTTCATGATGGATGTAGTCCTTAGGGGTATCATTGATTCCTCCATACATCATACTTGTTTATATCTTTCCTTTCATTTGGAAAGGGGTTTTTTCCCAAGTGGTTTTTCTCCTTTTCTCTATTTTTGAGAGATTGCATTTGTAGTACATGGGTATCTAACATGGCCTCATATATGGTACCCATATTTGCATCTTTGCATCATTTTCATAATAATTACTTCTCCCTAAGTTGCAGTTAAACGGGGGTGTTGTTGTAAATAGGTAATTTCCTAACTAGTTATTAGTGGGGTTCTATTTACATGTTAAGTCCACTTAAGATCTAGGCATATTTCTATAACCTTTAAGTTGTTTAGATAAGATTTTATTTTTTTTAGATTTTATCTAATATTAGATTCATAGGTCATTTAATGATGGCTTGTGTCATTTAATAGTGACACAAGTCATTTAATGTTTTCCATTTGGTACTTCATCAAGCCTTGTCTATATAAGCAAGGTGATTGTACACTTTGTAACATACCTCATCATCATATTTGATAGATATTAATATCAAGTAAGCTCATTTCTTACATACTCTCTTGTGGAAGGATTTCATTGTTTTTACAGGTGGTCTTGGGTATTGAGCTAATATTCAACTCCTACATGGTATCAACGTGTGTTTGGAAGGTGAACTTCATAAAGGTGATGACCCTAATATAAATAATTCAAATAATAGAGGAAAGAAGAATGTTGTGCACCAAGAATAATATGTCTCATACGAAGATGAGTCTGTGGACCCCTATAAGGAAAAGGGTAAGGTAGTCATGAAAGATAATATTGATGAAGACCTTAATCTACTAGAGATTGAAACATTTTTCAGTAACCCTATTCTTGATCCTATTAAAAATACCTGGCCCTCCTCCTTAATTAAAGTTGTAACAAAAATTATAACTATGCTAACAAAGAAAGTTATTGAATTATATATAGATCAATCTCACAACAAAAATTCAAAATGGCTATATTTAAAGCTCAACAAAATTAGCCTCAAAATCTCACTACTAGCTAAGAAAGTTGATGTGGATGTTCTTATCCTTAGTAAAATTTAGAGACATATTTAATCAATGGAATGCTAGTAAAGAAATCAATAGCACAAAGACACATATTTTAAGGGGGAGAGGCTCTTAGTCCCAAAGAAGGACCTACACGAAATTAAGGCTAACACATATAAGGTAGTATGATTTAGAAAAATAACATTTAGAATACAACCAATAACATCAAAACACTTCAAAATAAATTGAAACATTAACTAGTTCTAAAAATTGCAGGACCAAGCTTAAGAACAAGTAGCTACACAAAAAAGAAGTAAAGGATCATGCAAATGATGAATGTGTAGCAAAAGAACTCGAATCCCTTTATGAGGAATAAGTTGTATAATTGAAATACATTTAGGCCTTAGGTTTAGTTTCTTCAAGTTTACTACTATGTATTCTTAGTGGCTAATTTCAACCATATGGTTGTGTTTTATCTATCTTTCTATTACTTGGGTTTGTATTTATTTTATACAACTTGCTTAATTGTTGTATACCTCTATCCAATTTGTCTTAGATACTTAAGAATAACCCATAAGATGATAGATAACTATCTATATATGATTGTAATAATTATTATATAACATTTAAAAATTAATATGGCCACAATCCAAATACTCATAACTTAATGTACACTATAAGATTAGTGGTATAACATTCTTATAATGAAACAAATTACATGATAGAATAATATAATAAAAATATTTTAACAATTCTTAATAATTGTCGTTGAAGGCGTTCCCTCAATGAAGTTTGTGGAATGCATTTTGTCTATCGACGATTAAATTTGCAGGAGAAAGGGTGCAAGACAATTGAATAAATCTTGCTCATTCATTTCTTTTTGTCATCTTGGAGAAATGACAATACCGTTTTACTCTTTCCACCCTCTATGTTGTCGATGCATTTACTCTGGTAGTTGGTTTTCCACCCTTTTTGATGCATTTATTGTCGATGGGAGTTATCGTAAAAAATATCCTTGTTGATGCATTTACTATCAATGGGATTTGGTTTACAAAATATATGCTTCACAATACAAGCTCTGCACATTTTCCTTCCTCGCAATAGTTGACAGAGAGACAAAATTTCACAAGAATCTTTAGGTAAGTCATTTTCCCTAGTTTCATTTTCCCTAGTTTCTCAACCTCTACATGGTTGGGTCAATTTTTCTTCGCTTATTTTTCCTCTAAAATAATTCTTTTGTTATCTCTATGCAGGTTGGAATCTATCAATTTGGCCTTCATAATATTGCTTCTGCAAACTTTGTACATTTTTCTCGTCAATATTGTTGACATAAAGACAAAATTTGTGTAGGCTATTGCAGTAAGTCACTTACCCTCCTTTCAATTTGTATAAAAAACTTTTCTTGTGCTCTTTCTAGTGGTTGTACAAACTAGGCATTATTTTACTAAATCTTTCTACGTTTGCTTCGTACCCACTAATAGTAGAATTAAATTTCTTTGAGTCCCCATTTACATCTTTCGCCATTTATACACAACTTCAAACCCTAATGTAAAATACTATATAAATATAGTGTTTGCAATAGTAAGACACATACATGAGAGCCCAATTGACTTTAGATTTAAATCCCCTGAAACAAAAACCAAACATCCTCAATATTCATGGGGAAATATAGATAATAATGCATGCTAATGGTCCAACATATTTCACAAAATGAGGGAATATAGATGAGGATTGACAAACCTATATGAGCTTGCAAGATTAGAAAGAGTTGGATATAGAACATAGAAATAACTCAAAATATGTTTGTGTGTGGAGGTACGAGGTGAGTGGGGCTGAGAAAAAGCGTTGGAGAGCAAGGACTGGTAGCTTTCATGTTTATAGGATAGATAAATGTGGAAGTGAGTTACAATCAGAAACACATAATACATATGAAAAACAAGGTGGAGGTGAGAGTTATGACTAAAACACTTAATCATATGATAGAAACAATATAAAAGATACACCATCTATAGAAGGAAGAAAACAAAACAGATTAGGATAATTGTGTTAGATCAAAATATACACTATGTATGAAAGATGCAGCTTAATAGGGATAGAGTGACACAGGAAAATGTAAATAGTTGTAGGATTGGTATTGAAAGCTTTCGACTTTCTAAGATAGAAATAGTTTGAAAAATGCATGCCATCTCTAGAGGGGCAGGAAAATTGTGTTAGAACAAAAGCCATTAGAAATTGGGACTAGTGGTTGTCAAGGTCTGTCAACTTGAAGTGGTAAGGGAGGCCTAGACATACGTAAGATAATTGAATCAACATTTTAGTCATAGCATTTTGTAAACAAAAAGGAATACTCTTAATGGGCACCCTACTGTTAACACTGCACAACTGTTAGCATAAAAATATATCCTATTAATAGTGAAAAATGGTGCATACCCACCTGCAAACTCTGGGTTGTATGTGTTAAGAAGGTGGGTAATGTCTTCTAAGAGACCAAAATGTTTCACTTGCTTGCAACCTTGTAGAGAATAGCCAAACTGGATAAAAACAATAAAAAACTGAAAATGAGGCTATGTGCTTGTACCAATTACACATTCTGCCATGATTTCAATGCTTGTCTCTCATCCTACAACTTTAAGAGACTTGAATTGTAAAAAATGCTTGATTCATGATTTTCTCAGCCATGTTGTGTTTGTTTGCTACAAACAAAGTGACATGGAAAATATTGTTGGGAAGCCTTATTGTAATTGAGAATTGATTTTATTATGTATACTGAGTTTTGAGTTATATGGTAAAAGAGTTGCTACTGTCCCTGGATGGTTTTTGTTGTAATTAACCAGTGTTGCTTGGTTGTGGTCATTGTAGCCATGCTTGAAATATTATTGAGGAAAGAAATCATCGAGAAACTATTAGATAGAATGATATGTATGAAAAATATTTAAGAAAAAAATTTAACTCAAAGGGCACAATCTGTGAATAACTTCCACCATATAGAAAATCTGACTTAGTGCAATAAAACAACTATTAGATAAGTTCAATAAGGAAAGAGATGGAGTGGGAACAACTGTTTAACACATTTGGCCAAAAAAAATGGTTTCTTCTCTTTCCAATTTAGTGATAGAAGTATTTAAAGAAAATATGTTTATTATATAAACTTTGGGATCAATATAGTTTGTTTGTTATTTCATGACTTTTTTTCTTACCAAATTATTCACATTTCCAAGTCAATGTTATAGATGTTGTAGAAATAATGCCACAATTTATGGTTTTCTCCTTTTCAATGACTTTTGATTAACTATTTTTTTTGAAAAGATGCAAGTGTTGAAATGATGGATGCACAATGTCCCTGAAGCTATAGTGTTCAAGAGGACCTTTTCCAAGAAGAAATTCACCCACACAGAGAGTGTTGCAACTAAGAGAATGCAAATGGAGATTATCTGACTGATCTAGAATATGATTACAAATGTACATATGCCTTGATTATATATGCATGGTTGAGATACAAGATGCATTAAGATGTTGCCATGTGTCTTGATCTAACATCATGTGACAACATGTAAACCCTAACTACCTACCTACGAAATGATGAAGTGATAGAGATAAGTTCTAGATGATTTCTAGAAGGAATCTTATCTCCTACAAACATGGAAAGGGTAATGACCCCATTATTAATGATTTTCTAATAGTGCAACCTAGGACTTAAATAATTAAATAAAATACCTAAGTTAAACTTATGCTAGTGTAATTAAATAATTAATTACACCAACAACAAGAATATCACATTAAATCTTTTTTATTATTTTTCTTGGTAAATTCTAGGCATGGATATGAGATTCCCTCTAATGGGATGTGGGGTAAGTTATGGACACTGTAGAGTCTAGACTGTACCCCATTGAACTAGGCTATCTTCATGTTTACATCATGTTTATGCATGTTACACCACCTCCTTATCACACTTCTGGGGTTTTGGGGATATTGAACTAAGCTATATTCTCCTCTTCTTACACTTCTCATTTTCATATTCAACAGTATGCTCTCTTCCAATTCCACTTACACATCCATGGAAAAGTATTTAATTTTTATATGTATTTATTCTTTTTGTTTGAAATCTGTTTGGTTTCTTTGAAAAGCTATAATGATGTATTTTAGTTGATGTTTTCTCTATAATTTTCTTGTTACATTAAATTTGTAGTGTTTTAGATATCACTGCTTGCTTTAGGTGACTACTTAATCTTTATAAATTGAATTTCTTTAAGCTTGGAATGGAACTATACATTTTGTGCAACATATTTTTTTTCTGAATTATGCTTTTAAAGTGCAACATATAATACATAAATTAATTGCCATGTTTTGCTCATTCATTTACATGCTTACCTTCTTATGTTGTACTTCAACTTATATGTATATTTCATCCACTCATGCCAGGTCATGGCTAAAGATTCAAATTCTCCTCACATCATACAACTTTCTAGTGGTGACATGACCACTATACAACCAAGTCCCTACATTCCAATGCATCCAACACTGGTAGTATCAGAGTCATCGTCTACTATAAATAAACCTCGCTTTGTTAAGACAAATGTTCAACATCTCGCTACAACTATATCTAACAATTGCCTCGACATCATTAAAAAATTCAAAGTTGCATGCCAGACAACAAGTCTTGTTGAAGAATTGGATGTCTAGATGCTTCAGGCCTCATTGTCAACTTTCCAGTCTAGCTGCACAAAACTAGAGGGCTTGTGCAATTTCCTTAGGGAGTTGAAATTTGATCAACACTATAATATTACTACAACACCCATGATAATCGATGCATTTCAAATTTACCTTGACATCCTATAGTTTGTTATAAGTTTTCTTTTATGCCTATACTAAGCCTACTTATGGTTGCAATGTAAAAAAATTGGACAGTCTTCTATAGTCATGCTTAATACACCCTCCCAATATAAGCATTGTACATATTGTCTTGCACAAGGAAATGTTGCATCTTTTTCCAAAAGAGTTTCAATATTAACAATATATTTGTTTATCATGTACATAATGGTGTTTTTTCGATTATCATTCTTTTAAATTAAACTTTATTAATTAATTAAAAGGTTCTTTCCCTATGAAAGTTGCTGCTATTTGTAAATCTTAGATTCTCAATACATGCTTATATAATACACCATAAAAAAATAAGAACACATATTTGTTGATAAATATTGTTTTGATTTTGATAACTCCAAAAAAGTTTTATACTATATATTGTGCATAAAATTTAACTCCTCCATAAACCATTGGTTTGATAAACATGTACATAAACTATCTAGTCATAAATTTTCTAGCCTACACTTCCCTTATTTACCTTTCATTTGTGATTTCCCCTTTAACCAACTTCTTACAATTAAGAATCACCTTTATTTTACTTTATAGAATATCCAATTCTAGCACTCATAACTTGCCCGAGGCACAAAAATTTAACTCACTTATAGCTTCTTGATGACAACTCTAACTCCAAATACCATTGAAGAAATTCTTACAAAAATTTTTAATCTTGACCCTTCATTACATGTTACATCCATAGATGCCATACAACAATCTCATTCTACAGATGTTAAATATTGGATTCAATTCTTTGATGGTGTCCACACCCATCCAACTTTGCTTCCTAGCCAATTCAACAATCTTGTTGTTGAAGAAGCTATGGACACTAGGTCTATTGCCTGCCTAAGAGAATTGCATCAAAGGTGTTCGATAAATACACGTATGGCCATCCATACGTTATTTTTGAATATTGTTCTCACTCATTCGTGTGACTTTCTTAAATCATTTATGTTCTTCGACTATAGGGCTATAATTATCACTACTCTAGAAATGGTCTCAAATAAATCACTGCTCATTGTTACTCCAACTCCTCTTCTTCAGGCTACAAGTCATTTTCCATTTACTAGCTCCTAGGGCCTAATTGGTTTACAACAAGATGTAAGCTCTATCTAACAACTAACCATAACCCCTTTTGAAATACTTCCCATCAAAAATTTGACCCCATATTATAAGCATTGGTCAATTGAGGGTAGAAAATTAACAAGGGGTCCAATCCATGAGTCTCAAAATGTTGGTCGAGAATGATAAGCTTTTTGTTTTGACCTCATTGATAAAGCAGGCTCTAAAATACATGTAACATGCTTCAATGAACTTGTTGATGAGTTCTACAATGTTGTGCACTCTAAAAGTTTTTATATTATTTATAATGGTCACATAAAATTTGCTAATACAAAATATAGTATCTCAACAAACCCATTTGAAATTTTCCTACAAAAATCATCAACAATAACTCCTTCAACATGTGTATCCTAGAGTCTATTATACCAATGCACAACTTGCATATCAAGAGCATAGATTCCCTACTTTCATTGCCTATTAATTCCCTTGTTGATGTTATTGGCATAATTTTATCTATCTCTCTCACATAGACCATTCGTAAGAGGGATGGAACCAAAATAGTCGAGTGTACTACAACAATCATAAACATGTCATGTTTGACCATTGATGTTACATTTTGGGGTCGTCATTGCGAATTTGAAGGGAAATAATTATTAGGTTTTCCTCTTCTACCAACCCCTCTAATTATTTTAATCAAATTTGGACGTATAACCTTCAAGCATGGAAAAGCTCTTGATACTTGTTGATGATGATTTCACTCGCAGGAAAATAGGGAAAATAATAGCTTCACAGAAAAGACCGCGAAGAGGACTATTCTTCTTGAAAGATATGAAACAAGACAATCTAAGGGAGATTTTTATTTAATAGAGAAAGATTGGCTTTAGTTTAATCCCAAGTATTTGATAACTAGGTCATGGTTGCACTAGAGTCGCTCTCGAGTTTGATGTGATGATGTTAATCTCAAAGGGACTATGGTAATATTGAATCATATACGACACTAATTTTTTAATTAGTTCATAAAGAAAAATATCACAAAAATCAAAAGATTTGAAATAAAAGTTCATGACATTAACAAATTCCTTTGCTATCACTTAAGTAGATTTAGCATTAAGCATTCAAAATTTTCATAGAAAACTTTGAGATTTTCAATAAAATTCCATTCATTCATCTATTTTTTTGAACATTTTCAAGAATTTAAGCATCTACTCTAAAATGAAGCATACAAATACTAAAAATTAAAAGGTTCTCTTGGTTATTCTCCATGCATGCCCCAAAGAATCAACTAAAACAAAGCAAACCACTTTATACTTCACCAGAATTGTTCACAACTACATATAAAATGGTGAAAGCTTTTGGAGAGAGGGGGCATTGCTTGGACACCGAGTAGGTTCTGTATGTACCCTTAAATGATGCAATATACAGTCTTGTTCGAATGCACTAACAAAAACAACTACAAAAGATATTGAGATAAGTAGCTATCTAATAAGCTCTGATATTAATCAATGTCTACATGCATAAAAAAAATTATGCCAGAATGATCCAAAAAATAGGAAAAAGGAACAAAAAATTAGAAAATTTTATACTCTTCTAGAATCCACAAATTTTGAACTTAAAATGAAAAAAGGTATCCTCTGGCCTTTTATAGAACACAAGGCTCATACAGGATAAGACAAATACATGCTCCAGAGGAAATCCAAGGGACCAATTACATCAAGGCACATGGAATATTGTGAGCAATAGGAGAATTGCAATTAAAGTCAATGAAGGTCAACTCCAATTGCACATTGAAGCTCTTCAGGTTTTACTCTATTATTACCACCAGGATAATAATTTGAATCATGATAGTATGTAGGGAATTTCCATACATTTAGAATGATGGAGGAAGAGGTTTTACTCTATTATTACCACTAGGATAATAATTTGAATCATGATAGTATGTAGGGACTTTCCATACATTTAGAATAATGGAGTGAAATTTTTTCCCCCACAGTTCGCTAGGCCTTGGTTCTGACTCTCTCAAGAATTGGCTCTCCCAAAGATTGAAATTTGTTTCCACTATATGTGAAATACTGGGATCTCCAATGTTTCAAAGGATCCAAAGCCATCTACATTATAACCTCCTGGTTCGAATGTAATTCTATCCGCGATTCAAATTTTCCTAACCATCCATACCCAAACTTTGCATCACAATCTACATCTCCTACAATCACAAATTCCACACATTAAATCCCCTTTAGAAAAAAACATTTATAACATCTCATGTAAATAAAACCATTATTCAAGTGTTAATACAAAAATATCGTAATTAACACAATTTCTAGAATATTATAAAATCCACACACACACACACACACATATACCAGACTATCAAAATATTAGAATCATTAGATAATATCAAAAAAAATTAAATTTTACTTTATTTTGTAACTCAGTACCTGGTACCCAATATTCAGCTTTACCCATGAATTTTCCTGGAACTCGACCGGTTTCTTACCAGAGCTCCATTTTACTGGACTTGGTCTTACTGGGCCTCCATTTTATCAAAACTCCAACATCGGACCAGAGCCTTCCATTCAAATTCACATTACCTTCTGCCTCCTTAGATGCTTCCGGTTTCTGATATCTGGTACCCGAAACACTTTCTTTATGAAGTACTCTTTGATCAAGATTTCCCTTTTTCTTTTCACTTTTGGTGATATTTCAACTAGCTATATTTTACCATAAGAGTTGTATATATTATTTTTTTACTTGGGCCCCCAAGTCTTTCAATCTTGGGGTGTGTTGTGAGACCACACAACAATACTATATGTGTAACTACACTTGTAATAAATCAAAATTTGTTAGAAGCCTCAACATTGTATGACTGGTATTCCACTGTAGGAAGTGAAAAGCCTTTCCTTTCCCTCTCAATAAATCATCTTTCCCCCAAAAAATTGGAAATCCGACATTGCATCAATCAATAATACAACCTCTCCTAAAAAGAGAAATGCTTGTGTAAAATCAAGCATATCAAAAGTCCACTTGGACAAATTTTATTGCCTCTCTTATCCTCTAATGGTGGGCAATAAGAAAAGTAAGAAAAAGGTTGTACAATAGAACCCCAATAGCTTTCACTACCCAAAGTGTTCTATTGATCTCCCTAGATGTGATTTTAGCTACATGGTTAAAGTAGATTTGGACAATGGAATAGGTGGTCTTCTTAAAGTCACTGCATTTGAAGGACCCACAAATGCCATGTTTGGTGTATCTGCTAAAAAATTTCAACTACTATTGGCTTAACCTAATGTTGCTAAACACGTGATGGATCAAGTTGTTGGGTGCCAATTTTTCTTTGATCTGACCATCACAATGAATTCATTTACTAAGAAAGAAATACAAAGCTTTGTAATTACAATGATAAAACCTATTTAAAGTTTGCAAGTACCTCTTACTTTCCACAATACTATATAGTCTTTGCGTACTTTGTATAGCTTCTACTACTATCAATACCGTCATCTGTAAACATGTGTGTCTACAATTATAAAAAATACAATACATAGTATTTTTTGATACCACAATGTTATCTTTTGCACTTGTTTGAAAATATGATTTCTTGTTTTTTCAAGCTATGTATTCCAATTAAATTTGAATCAATACAAGGAATTGTTACTTCAAGCATTATAGTGGATCAAATTATATGAAAGTCACTATATTATGACAACAAATTCTATGCACAACACAATTCTTAGACACAACAAAACTCAGGCACACATTATTTTTAAAAGTCTATTGTTGTTTCTCTATGGGATAAGCTAATTTCACACACCTAAGTTATCTCCTACAAATTCTTGTATATAGTTGTACATGTTCTTTCTACTTTTTCTTGAACCACTACAAACTAATATTGCATTACTTTGTTCCTCAACAACCCTTATAATGGAAAACCAAGATGAAACTATGGAAGAAAAAAGTTCTCGTCATAATCAAATGCAATGATTATGATACCATGTAAAAAAGGATTCTATTAATAGAGGGAGATGAGAAAATCATCATGACCTCCTTGCAAGATCTTCCACATCCCCATTCTCTTGTTCCAATAACCCCTCCCCATTACAATCACTTGCACCTCAAATGCAGTCTGCATTACACCCCAGTTCACCCTCCCAAAACCACCATCATCCACTATTTCCTACAAACTATTACACCACTAGGAACTCCTTTCATTCAAAGTTGCATGGCCTATCAAACATTTGAACATGCTAAGTATGCATGGAACAATATCTAGGAATAAAAACTAGGCAATTAAATGGTAGTAGTGCTTGTTCAAGATGCATTTCAAAAAATAATGGAAATCACTTCTCAAAGTGGAACAACATGGACCCTGGTGAGTAGCCTACTTGTTTGCAATGCATATCTCAAATCATGGAAATTTTTATAGCAAGAGTTAGCTCTATCCTCCAAGTTACTTATGCAAGAGGGGGCCAACTAAAATATAGTGGCCACACTATTTTTTTTAATCAAGATATTACAATAACTACAACTTACTTTCCATGTCATATACATCACCTAGATATACTCATAATTAACAAAAAATTGTTGATTCTCAACAATATTGTTTCTATGTTTATAGAGAACGTGTTCACGAGGCCTTACAATATAAGATCTGTAATGAACCTTACTAGAAATATGTAAAATTAGATGAGGTATTTCTCTTATGCTTTCCTATTGCTTCCACTGACATCTCTGACCTTATAAATGCAACAACCTCAAATTTAGATCCCCTAGATATAAGTTTCATGGAAATAGATAATATAGACGAAGAATAATTGCAAGAGAATGTCCAAGAAACTACATTGTTTGTGGAAAAACTTCCCCCTACACGTATAAAAGTGAAGAACTATGAGCCTTTTTGTAGTTAGGGGAAGGAAAGCTGAAACCAACTATTGATTGGCCACCAATTTCTTTGACGCCCATCAATGAATACACTATTGAAGGATTGTTTGTTATGGAATTCCCCACATTTTTTATGAAGAACACAGCTACATTCAAGAAAAAAAAATGAAAGAGGTCAAGCTACA
This sequence comes from Sequoia sempervirens, assembly GCA_007258455.2. Taxonomy (NCBI): domain Eukaryota; kingdom Viridiplantae; phylum Streptophyta; class Pinopsida; order Cupressales; family Cupressaceae; genus Sequoia; species Sequoia sempervirens. Next base: position 75,681 of record VDFB02356812.1, read on the forward strand.
TGAATATGCTCTTCATCTTCTAAGATACCATGATAATAGGTTTGACCAACACCCACAATTTAGATACTTCATACTTAATATTCTTATGTGCTACCAAAGCCAGGCCACAACTTCTATTTTTTCAGAAACACTTGGAATGTAGTATGCCAACAACAATACTTTCCCTACACCAAAGATTAAAGAACCTTCCCAATGACAAGTTTGCAGACCAAGTTATGTGGTTTAGCTCAACTCTATGTGGCACACACCCCTTTTGGAGTCACCGTAGTGGGGAGCTATTTGACATGGTTATTTAGGTTGGGTGTTTGACTCTATTCTTTACCCTAAGTGAAACATATACTAAATGGCCAAACATACACAATTTCATGCTGCATACTGCACCAACAAATCCTACGGTTGCATCTTGGTGGAGGATCCAAGATAGAGTGCAAAACCCACACCTCTTTGCACTTTACATGCATCACAGATTTACTACTTTTCATGAAGAGGTTTTGGAAAAGAGTCTCTGCACAACTGACTACTGGTATAGTTAAACATTTCTCACATTGGGTTTTTTGTTTCGTACACCAACTACTTACTAAGAGATCCACTCTCTAGGTATGAATGGCAACATCGTGGTTTTGAATATGTCCATGTGGCTTCCTTTGGCTCAAAGAAGCACCTGATATTGCTAAACTATAATGAAATAATCTTGCATTAGTACAAAATGCAATCGACTACATGAACAAATATGTCTCTTCATGGAACCCATGTCTCCATCCAAACTCTAATGAAAGGATTCCACAATATACCTTTGACAACCCCTACTTAATGGAAATAAGAATGATTATGTTATCAAACTCTTCACATCACTACAATGAACTTCTCAATTGCATTCAATGCCATACATGTACCTTGAACATATGCTTGTGAAAAATAGGAGTCACCCTTGAATGCTGCTACAAAGCCCCTTATCCCATCCAAGACAGTTTGAGCCTTTCAAATGAGAGTGTCCAACAAAATCACACCCCTACTTGTAATGATGACTATTTGAATCTTCACAACCCCACTATCCTCTCTATTTGGCAATGAAATATAGATTTCCAGCTCATTCTCTCAATAGATATAGTGCTCAAATATATAGTAAAATATGCAGCAAAAGCATAAATGAAATCTGAAACATATCATGCAATGCTTTCTCATATTTCGACTAGTTTAATCCTAATAAGCTCGCACCAATAGATTTTAGAAAAAATCTTGTTGACAACCTTGTGGACCATGATATTAGTTCCCAAGACAGTTGCCACCTTTTATTAAAACTACCACTATGATTTTCTAGTAGGATGTTTGTTTAATTAAATGTAAACCAAAAACAGTATCAACTCATTTCAATCTCACCATAATCACATCAACAACCATAGATTACATTGATGCATACATGGCCCAACCTATTTGTCTTGAGACAATGGCTTTGATTGATGTCACTCAAAAATGGAGCTTCAAATAATCTCGTAAAAAAAACCAATGGAAAGAGTGTGCCACAAAATCAATTGTTTGAGTATCCCCACGCTTCACAAGCATTCCTACAAAGGATGAACCAAGATTTCACAAGTTCTGTTGGAGTGAATTGATTCTCTAAAAACCAGTTCGTAACATTGTATATGATTGTGGGTCATTCGCCCCTCAAATTGTGGCAAATTGGGAGAGGTTGGCATGCACTTACCATTCATGGCATGTGTGACACACTGAACTAGAAACATCTACCAATCTAGCTCTCGACACTCCTTTCAACAATGTTGAACAACCATAATAATGCAACCGATTTGAATGACAAGTGTTGTCTAGTGTACACCCAGGCCATCCACTTCGACTAGATGGACTTGACATGTTGGTTAATCATGAAATAGACCTTAACCATGACTAGGAGAGTACATCCATAAATCCACTACAACACACTATGGTTACCAATTTCATAGACTCAAATTGCACAATATTTTGAGTCCCCCTTCCGCCCATTGTAAATACCCAAAATGACCTTTCATTATAACCAAAAAAACATTGAATTTAGTGTTGTCACACCTATCCTCCACCACTTACTAGCCACCACTAAAAATAATTATTCAAGGAATTGTAGGAATCAAAAAGTCACAGCTAATAAAAAATATTAGGTCTACATTCAATGGTTCAACTCCAAATAGTCAAACATCGCTACTACTTCTTGCACCTATAGGTGTTGCAACATTCAACACGTGAGCATAAACAATTCATTTTGCACTTCACATACCCATCAAAGAGATGTCTCCCTTGCAAGTCCAAACACTAGCAAGCTTCTAAGAGAAAATGTACTCATTTGCTACATTTTGATAGACAAAATGAGCTTCATCATTCCAAAGCTGCTAGAATGCATTGACATTCATTTGCGCAAAGCCTTCCTTAAAAATAATCAAATCCTATTTGGAGGATGTGTAATCCTACATTTTGGAGACATAGGCCAACTACAGCCAATCAAATACATTCTTATGTACTCTTCTTCCTATGGTGGGCCACAAAGGTAGAGCTTCCAAAAAGTTATTACACTTAACAAAATGTTTTGTTAAAGCAAAGAGGATTCCACTCAAATTCTATTTCATGAACTCTTGTGTAATTTAAGGAAGGATGAACCTACAATTGTAGATTGACAACTGATAATGTTATGGTCAAGCTCGACACTAACATGCACTGAACAAATTACTTTCTTATTGTTCATACATCTTTTTGTAACTAATGAATTGGTCTTACTCCATAATAAGTGCATGTTGTTTTCTTTAGTGTAGCTTGTTTCCTTAGCAACTACAAAGCAACTATGGAGCTCATACACTTAAATCCAAATGATTAAAAACTCCAATGTAAGATCCTATTATGTCAACCAAAAGGTTATGCTATGTTGTAATCTTTGGATTGATACAGGTCTTTTTAATGGTTCTCTTGGACAAGTCAAACAAATTGTGTACAAGGAGAGTGAAAAACCACCACAATGTTGGTATGTGGCGACTGATCATGCTATAATTTACACCCTGGCATGTATCCTTGTTGGGGTCTGGGGCAAGGCTGAGCCCCGGGTGGGGGTTCGGGGGCGGCAACCCTCGAGAAAAAATTTCCTCCTACTTTTTCATGTTGTCACCAAAAAAGGAAAAAAACCAACTTTGTAGAACCCTAATATGGAAGCTTATAAGCTTGTTAAAAGGGGGTTTGAATGGGTGTTACAGTATGATGAAAAACATGATTATTCACAAGATTGTAATAGGTTTTTGTACTAGATAATAAAATCATTGGATGGTTGCGGTTTGGTGGATGTAGCCCAGATTGGGTGAACCATGTTAAATTCTCTATGTTATAATTTATTCTATGTATTTTAGTTTCTTTGTTTTAATTAAATCTACATTTAATTGTTAGATATTTTCCTTTCTAACCCTAACAAGTGGTATCAGAGTGGGTTGTGTTTTGATTATTGTCTGTAGAAAGGTCTCACAGTTGAGTGGGAGTAATGGTAGACGAGGGTAAGAAGGTTGTGAAGTTTAATGGGTAGAACTATCAGTTATGAAAGATACAGATGGAGGACTACCTCTATCAAAAGGATTTATGGTGGCCATTAGAAGGAAAAACCAAGAAACTCGCAACAATGTCTGATGAGGACTGGGATTTTTGGATAGAAATGCTCTTGGCAGTATTCGTTTATGCCTGGCACAATTGGTGGTGTTCAATATTACAACAACAAAGACAACTCAAGAGTTGATGGAAACCATGTTGAAGTTATATGAAAATCCTTTCATTTCGAATAAGGTATTTCTTATGAAGCATTTATTTAATATGAAAATGGTAGAAGGTGGGTTAGTTATTGATCATTTAAATGAGTTTAATATGGTCACCAGTTAATTAACTTCTGTAAAAGTAAACTTTGATGAAGAAGTTAGGGCTCTTTTGATTCTATGTTATTTTCCTGAAAGCTCGAATAGCTTGGTAATGGTTGTTAGTAGTTTTTTTTCTGGTTCGAATACATTGAAATTTGATGATGTTGTTGGTTTTATTTTGAGTGAGAAAATTTGTAGGAAAAGCTCAGGTGGAACATCCACATTAGATAGTGTTTTGAATGCAGAAAGCAAGGGAAGAACAAAGGAGAGAGGAAACAATTTTGGAAATCGTGGGAAGTCATGAGGAAAATAGAAGGACAAAAGGTCCCAATCTAAAGACAAGAGGGATTGCTAGTACTATGGTAAGCCGGGTCATTTGAAGAAAGATTGTTGGTCATAGAAAAATAAAGGAGACAAAAAGGAAGGAATTAAAGAGACAAATGTGGTAAGTAATAAATCTGATGAGGATGCTTTGATTCTTTCCTTTGATAATGTTGATGATTATTGGGTGTTAGATTCAGGGGCTTCATTTCATGATATCCCCCATAGAAGTTATTTTCTTGATTATGTCCAAGGG